>JAZGTI010001169.1:0-47884 GCA_036877585.1 Botia kubotai | reverse complement strand
CTAAGAGTTAAGTGTTCGTTCAAATCCATAACCCCTGAGTATAAGCATCAGTACAACTGATGTTTGCTTTAGACAGCAACACTACACTCACAGCACAGGAAAGTTCTTTGGTTTGGGAAAGAAGTGGCCATGACCTAAATAACACATATAAAGAAACAGGTCATGACAAAGCAGAACACATCCTCTGAGTGAGAAGAGAGAATCAAGTCAAACTCAAGGACACCTAAAGAGCTCAGTGATGTCTGAGCCCTCTGAGTGCAATGTGCTGTTTGACCCCGCCCTCAGTCCGGAGGTCTGTCTCCACTACACCAAAACAACAAACTCTAGATATAATAGCTGTAATACTTAACAATAAATGTTCATATCCGAGCAGTTTGCCCAAGAAAGTACAGAGATGGTACATCTGTGGTAGTATCAGATGGCAATATCATGAAACTTTGATAACTACAGAATCATATGCCAAAATATTTACATGGCGGTCTTTCAAAGGTACTTCAAAAGTTCAAAAAAGGTACTGTCCCAAAATACACGCAACTGTTTAATTTACTTTCAAAATGACTTTAGTTCTTATTTTCAGAATGCTGACTAATGTTCTCCAAAAGTTCTCTTTAAGTAATCAAAAAAAAGCTTCTGCTTCTTGCAGGAACATTAGTAGAACATTTTTAATGACACACACACGTATATATTAAAACCCAAAATTGTTAGCCGGTTATAAACTTTCGATGTAGTGGTGATCAACCACTAACCAGCTTGGACTAACTAAGACTGTCCCGGGCTAAAAGCCACAAACAGCCATCTACCAGTTAAAACTGGATGCAGCAGGATTTTCCAGCAGTGATAGACACCTCGGCGACGCGTGTGCCCTGTGAGAACATGCAGGATATCCAGTCACCAACATCAGCACCACGACTGAATCCCAAAGGCTTTGAGACAGAAAAACAAAACCTTAATTCTGTCAACAACTCTTTCACCCGCGTCCACACAGAAACAATCTAGTTGCTAACAGGATTTTCATTTCCTGCTAACAGGAAATTCATGGTCTCTTCCTGTCTAAAGATCTGCTGGGTTTCTAGCAGACTTGTATAAGATATTTTTGCTAATAGGTGACCACTATTCAAAGCTGCTTTTGGGAATTAAGTCGGTGGTCTCTATTTTTTGGCTGACAGTGTGTGGCTAAAGATGTAATCCAATAAAAAACAGACGAATATAAAGGTAGGAAGGAACAGTATTTATAGAGGCTGTATTAGATTTGAATGCATTCATTGGTTGGAATGAAACACAAATACGCACACACACGCGAGCACACCCTCCAAAAGGCAGATGGTGAGACCTTCTCAACACTGTCATTATATCTTTTCATACTCTTCCATTCGCTGAGAAAAAAAATATATTTCTCCTGAGTGTGTCATTTTCCTCTTTTGCCTGCCATCGCAGTTCGTCTGAAATTCAGCCCGGCTCAGCAGCGGCACAGCAGCGGCACAGCTAACCCACTTTAAATTTGAATAGAGAGGAAGAATGGAGGAGTTTTTTCTCTGTGAATAGATTCTGCTGAGAATCTCCTGATGCTGTTTTTGTAGCTAACGAGAATTAATGGTCCAGTAATAGTCTGTGTCAATGACATACAGCTGCTCGCCCTGAACAGATCTGGGACGAGCAAAGATTGTACCCAGTCTGATTACAAAACAGCTTAATTCATAAATAAACCTCTATTTCTAAATTATTTCTTATTTTAACTATTATAAAAGCTGCATTCCGTAACTTTGCTTTGGTTAATAATAAACAACAACCAGTTATTAAGCAAGTACATAACAGATCAGTGTTCAACACGATCTCCTTAACTTACCACACTTACCTAACAGTAAGTTTATAATAATGATTTATAATTTGAGCTGTCGGGTGAGATTTCTTGAAAAAATGGCTTTACTTGAACTCAACATACATAAACAAGAGTGTAAAGTAGCCTGCAACTTTAACAGAGATGGTGACAGACAGGCAAAAAAAGACTGCAGCTTTAAAATGGCCAAAAATTGATTAAAATGTATTGTTATTAAAACACGTGAAGTTTTCACAGTACACCACTGTTTCCTGCTTTAACATCAGATAATTTGATTTTAAATCTTTCGGCCCACCGCCAGAATCAGAGGCAGAGTATATAAACATACTTTGACCCTGACTAGATTGCAGGAGTTGCTTATTTGTGACCCTAAATCTTTGATGAGCAGACACTCTGTTGTAAATGAACTGTGGATAGACAGACACAATGAAGGGATGTAGGCTCTCTTCCTGCGATAAGGGATATATGGGTAGTCAAAACTGCAGTTTAATTCACTGATGGGCTTTACGAGGGTCTGAGTTTTAGAGGAAGAACAGAGATGCTTTGAAAAAGGTCAACAATAAACATGCCCCCCATGCACACATCTAGGACAGGGGATGACCGGCGGTGGCCTGTGGTTTCCTGTCAAACCGCTGGCTTGTGTGATCAACTTCCTGTCGTGAGCTGAATCAACAAATCTGAACCAGAGGAGGGGATGGTCAGTGTTTATGAGGTTGTTTGAGCCAAAATAGTTCATCTATGAACCTTAAACAATAATTGCCAGAATGTTCTGAGCGTCTTACTAATCCAAATAAATAAAAAAAAAACACTCCATCAGGTCCGAAAATACATCTCCCGTCCCAAATAAACAAATTAAGTTTGTTGCTCTTGTTATTTTCCACCAGGTGAATAAAGATCATTCGTTTGCCAACAGAAAAGCAGCGATCTGAGACGCTGTTCATTTCTGTAGCACAAATGACGGGTGGTTTAGTAGTTTAGAACTAGTAATATGAGACATCTTACCAGTTCTCTGGGCAAAAACTCCTCTTGTCTTGACACTGTCATTGACACAGTCTCTCCCAGTCTGGTGCTCCGTAACATAGCAACCAGATCCTCTTGTGTGCGTCCTGTGATATCCACTCCGTTTACCTGCAGACGGCAGAAGAAAGCCGTTTCCTCTAACCGTCAACACCAAATTCTTTTTCCAATTTGCTAAGCCAACGCTCCAAGATGGAAAATGAATTCTGTCTGTATTTATTTATCTCAGGGTTTAGTGCAATGCATGACCATAGAAGATTACAGCCAAACGGACCAATTAAGCCAAGAGTGCATTATGTCTTTACATTTTATTTCATACAACAGCTTTTAATTGCACAATTTGTCGCAATAGTTATCGTTTTAAGCTTTGATGTTGCATTTTCCAGGTAGAGCTCTCACGACTGCACGGAGAGATGCAGGATGGATGTAATACCTCCAGGATACGGTCTCCTGATCTGAGTCTGCCGTCTTTAACTGCTGCTCCGCGGGGCAAAATGCTCTTGACCAGGATGGGTCCTGGACCATGAAGAGACGAGTCTCTGGTTACCACGGTGAAGCCCAGACCCTCCGTACCTGCAGGCAGACGGGCAGCAGAAACATTAAACGTGTGTTTAATGCGACCCGTTGAACCAGAGCCCCATGACAAATGGAATTCTTATGGATTTTACCAGTATGCGCTCGCAGCGTATAGAACTACATTAATGGACAAAATGTACCAGATTCCACTCGGCTGGAGAGGTATGTTTGTTTTCAAACTGCAGTTTGAGCAATCTGCAGCATTTTGGTTTTAAACGAGAGCCGGCAATTAAAGCGGCACAGGCGACAAAGATTGTTAACAATGGGTTAAAGTTGAGCGAATCACATGACACAAGAAGCTTTCATCCCAGTTGTGAAGTTAAATTCACCAATCACAGAAAAAAGCTACTAACATGAGGACAAGAAAGTCACTTTGTCCCTGGGGGGCAAATTTGCACACCCAGTGTGAAAGATATACAGTTGAAAATGTGCATTCTGATATTGTGTTTTTTACAAAATCAGCCAATGGATTGATTGAACTGCATGAGGCTCGACTGATCCAGGATCAGGTCAAGTGATCAAGCCTCTTTATGCTGACTGATGCTTTACAGCATGTCTGGCCTCTGTTGAAGCTCTCCATCTCTCTAAAGACGTCTGAACAGGCCTGCACACTGATAAATGCTTCCTGACAGAGATTAGACAGGCCTGCACTTTAATTTCACACGCCAACACATCTACAGCAGACGAAGAGATGCAGAGGAAGAAAGAAGAAAGAGAGAGAGCCAGAAAGAGAGTGAGAGAGAAATAATTTTAAATTATTAAATTAAAACAATACTATAATTACGTATATTTATATATAATATGGTACAGTATTTTTATTATTTATATAGTAATGTTTTTTTTTTGTATTTTTTTTGTAATATTTTGTATTTTGGAGTGAAAATGACCTGGACAGTTTCCTGGACAGTTTCACAAGATCATCCCAGAAAAATACTGACAGAATCAAGTGCTTACAGAACCATGCTAAGACATCACTTCCCCAGAGTCTCCTGTCCACGGGGACATGTGACACACACACACACACACACACACACACACTTGATTGAAAGCTGTCATGGAGTACAGAGGCCAATCCAGCACACTAAAGATGGTGAGTGATGAAATCTCATCTCCCTGAGGTACAAGTGACATTAAAGTTTTAAACAACGGCTGTCAATCAGCTGAGAGGTGAGATAAAAAGAGAAAGGGAAAGAAATAAAAAATAAAAGTTGATACGCAAGCATTTTTGACAAAGGTTAAATCATGTGCTTCACGATTTCAGCCCTTCGAGCTTAAAACCAACTTATACTTACACCCATTTTAAATCCCTAATGTGACAAACAACTGGATATTACAAACACAAATAACTGATTTTGAAAACGGGGCCTTTACAAGTGTGTCTTCACTGAAGTCCGGCTTACCTTTCTTCAAATCGATCCTCATCTTTTTTCCAGACTTTTTGTTGATCACATTAACCAGCGTGGTGAGAGACGTCGTCCTTCTGGGGGCGGGGCTCTCACTACGATCTCTCAGGGTTGGTGATGCGCTGACCGGAGGGGAGGGTGTGTCTTTACGCCCCTCCACCTGTAATGGGGTGTGTCTTGTAAGTGGAGGCTCTTCCTCTTTTAGGGTCGGAGAAGTAGGGGGCTCTGGAGACGGTGTGGCAGCATTGCCGGGACCGAGCTTGCGGACAAGGAAGGGACTTTTGGCTTTGGGGAGCGCTGGGTTAGGCTCAGTGTTGGTGAAAAGCTGTCCAATTAAACTCTTTTCGTAGCGAAGCTTGTTGGCGACAGGAAGCACGTCCAAACGCACTTTTGAGGAGGACATTGCTTGACGAAAAACATCCTGTGACCTGCAACATCAAGAGCCAAACCACGTTTAACTGTTCGGTGAGAGATATTCTTATATAACATAAGGAGAAAGAATCCAATTCAGTGACTTAGAAGGACACTAGACGCAACAGCCTCCATCATCAACACATTTTAGATGTCTTTCACTCAAGGAGCTCTCAACATTTTACAACAGGAACCCTTGAAAAACCCTTGAGTCACTGAAGCCTGGACAGATGATGCTGAAGCCAGTCGAGATGGTTTATTATAGCGCTTTTCTACAGTGATAGCTTTAACAGTGGTAAAATCACTGTAAAACCATGAATCTCAACATTGTTCCATCTCAAGACCCCCATTGTTCATAACAATATATAAAGGCCCCATCTCACAATTTTTACCCAGTTAAACATTATAGGGCTTGGCCTAACTAGAAAGCTTTCTTAGCGTTCAGTCAGTTTTATAACAAATATCTTTAATATCTCAAATATCTGATTTTTAGTTGATTTGTTTTTTTAAATGCTTGTTTTGTCTTATTTTAGATCATTTAAAGTCATCTTGAGGCCCTGTTGGAAGTTTGTTGAGACCCCCAGCAGGTCCCGGCACTCTGGTTGAGAAATACTGCTATAACACATGGTCCTAGTTTTTTACTGTTTATGTGGGGGTCTGTCAGTAGTGGCACAAGCAATATAATAAATAGCGAAAAATAAAATGTAATCAATTATCCTGGGTAGATTTTTTTTGTCAGAAAACAGAAGCGCCGCAGGAGAAATAAAACTGACTGACTCACACAATTTCTCTCACTTGTTTCCTAATAGTGCCACTTTGTTCAGTCTGATGCCTTTTGAAAGCTATTCGATACGTTGATGTTACTTAATAGAGCAATTCCACACTCACGGGGAGTGAATGAGAGAGATGAGCGTTCTCTTTTGTTGTGGTGAAGTTATGAAAGAGAAAACAAGAAAAGATGGATGTATAAGTGTAAAGAACAAAATGGAGAGCAAGAGAGGGGACAGATGATTAGAACGTGTGAGGGATGGAGGAGTCAGACACTCACTGAGAGAAACTCTTGTCTATTAACTCCACATCATTGATCTGTACGATACACTCGCCCTCTTCAAAGATCCCCTCTCGCTCAGAGCGGCTGTTCTCCTCCACCGATCGGATGTACAGTCCCAAAGTCCTGATGACAAACACATAAACAGTTTTCAGACAAATATGGCACAAAAAAATTAATTACACGTCCACAAATGTCATAACTAATTTACGATAAAAACAATAACTGTAAAAATAACTATAACGATAACTGTAAAAATAACTATATTAGCATCCACAACTAACGATAACATTATGATTATTCTGCAGTACATGCGCAAGGCCTTTAGATTTTGGGTTTTGATTTGCTGTCAATGTTTTATCGCCCATCAGCTTGGTGTGGTGTGGATTCTGTTATTCTCTTAAATGTTTTTTAATTATATTATTTATAAAGTAATAATTAAACATTTGAAAGTAATGAATATTTTATCCTAATTAGCTTAATCTTTGACGATTAATACATTTTTAAAAGGCAAAAAATGACTGAAGCAATTTATTATGAATTTTGTTATAAAACATGTAGTCTTATGATTAAACTGGATAACCTAAGACCAGAAAAAAGCACATGGAGAGACAGCCATTAATTTCTGTTCTGGTTGCAATGACACACAAAGACATGCAGTGCATTATTCCCAACATCATTTAACATGTTTGCTGTTCCTGTCTTAAAGATTTCATAGCATCTTTGAGACTTCACACACTCCAGACTGAGAGCAGGTCACCGGGTCACTCAACAGATCTGCCCACCTAAAGAGTCTCTTTCCATCCACTGCTCAGCGAGCCCCAGCAACAGGAAGTGTTTCACTGTCCTGTGTGGCGCTTCCTGTCTCGAAACGTGTGTCCTCGCCCCTGAGCGCTGAACTTTTGACCTTTTCATGTAGCCTGAATAAGCCATTCACCTCCTCACTTCTTTAAAGTGTGTGTGTGTGTGTGTGTGTGTGTGTAGTTTACCTTCCACTCAGTGATGAAGAGTACGGTACAACTTTTATTCCCAGAGGTCCTGTTTCTCCTGAGATCTGTACAGTTCGCGTGAGACCGCTGCAGTGAAACAAACACATTCAGTCACTGCAGGTAGCAGGAGCATTTTTCAGGAAAACAACTCCAACAAACTGAGAAATGTGTTAAAACTTTCAGAGAAACACAATTACATTAGCAGAATTACAGTCACACGTCAAAATGACACGGCAGAAGGTCAGTATGAGGAAACTGTCTTGATATCAATGGACAGACTCTGTCACCCGCATCATTCCCTCAGGTCAAGAAAAACCTGCCCATGTATCACACCTGAAGATAAACAAAACTGTGTGCGTGCGTGCGTGCGTGTGTGTGTGTGCGTGTATGTCAGTTTCTCTGTGCATGGTGCTGGTATTCACTACGTTATAGGTGCCAAAAGTCCCCACAAGTATAGTAATACCAGCAAAGTTTGGTCCCTGTGACGAAACAAGCTTATAAATCACACAGAATGATTTATTTAGAAAATCTAAAATAGCATTAAAATAAAATAGCACCATTATGTCTATGGAATGTTTTATAAAACATAAAAACCTGTGTGTGCGTGTGTTTATTTGACAAATGTGCAGCCATAAGTGAGCAAAACCTGACAAATCCCCTTTTGGGGATGTCCTCATTTGTAGAAACGCTATAAAAATATAGTAAATTGTTTTTTAAATAGTAAAAATGCAGATGTTAGAGTTAGAGTGTGGGTTAGGGTAGGTTACATGGTTTATATATAGCTGCGTGAAAAACAATAGAAGTCTATGGAAGATAGACAAATAAACGTGTGTGTGTGTGTTTCAGTAATGCTGACTGACAGAGGCACTGAAGAGAGGCAAGTGATAAACTCTATCCTCTCTCAGCGGGAAGAGATGAGGTCACATGACTCGTGATAAGAGTCGCGTGTGAGTGTCTCCCGCACTGTGCCAATGGCAACAAGTGTACTTATTAGGATTCAATATAATGACACACAAACACACAGTTTTCTGTGTTACTACAGTATACCATAGTACACCACATCAGCAGTCATCTACGGAACCGAAGTCAGACTGATCAGAGATCAGTTGTGTAGTTGTCTCAATTATTAGTCAAAAAGGGATTTCAAAAAGAAAAGCTGTTTCCAGCATTAAAAGGCTCTTTGAAAATAAAATCAGCAATTACATTATTTTATATGGCTGAATGCCTGTAAGTGTGATTTTCTATGTGTAAAAGTGTGGTTAAAGGATGCATTTGAAAAATACAGAAAATCAGATAAGCGCCACTACTAAAAGAGATTATTGTATCGAGCTAATACATTGCAAAATATAATTTATAGCATCAGCTATTTGCTCTTAAAATAACGGCAATCAGCTAATTAATGTTACAATATTTGGTCGATTAAACAAACTAAACCACAAACACATCAGCAAACACGTGAACAATAGCTGTGTAGATATTTAGATAGCTAATCAAATATAACTATTCAAATGCAATTAAATATATAGTGATGTAAATAAAGAATCTTCTCTAACCTATCCACACACACACTCTCACCTCATGTTGATTTGTCCAGGCCTGGTGTTCGGCATGTCCACCTTGGCTTTGTCCATAGCTCCTCCTTTCAAAGTCGTTGCATGACCGACTCCCTGTTAACACAAATACACAATCACCATAACATCAGTCACTCCTGAAGACCCAAAACAATGAGCTCAAATATCCCCTCATGAGCACAACTCAAAAGCAATTCCTTAAAATAAACAGTTCTCCAGTAAAACACACTACTGTGTGTTTGTTTTCATCCGTCCTCCATCTACCACCAATGTCTCCTCTGGGAAACTGGAGATCAATAAATAAAAATGGAAATGAACACAATACAACCACCAACACGGAAGAAAACAAACGACAAACCAGGAAACGGGACGTCCACTTTCTTCACCGTAAATCTGTTACTAACGATGGACCGTAACGCTCCCTGTGCTCCACCCAAGATGCACACACACTCCCGCACAAACATATGGGACCCCTCTCGCAGTACACACACAAAAAGTGACCTAGATTATCCGAGCGGTGAGCGATTATCCCCCGCCAGGCCACATGCTGCGGTGGGCCGTGGGGCAGATGATTCAGTGGGCTATTGTTAAAGTGCATCTTCTATATTTACTGAGTGGACTGTGTTTACACGGGAACTACAGAGACAGATTTTTAATGGAAAGACGGTTGGGTGACATAACCAAGGCCTGTGGAAATACAGACAGGAAGTGATGGAGGAAGAGCAGAAATATTGAAGATGAAATTCTCAATCTAATCCTTTTGTTCATATGTACAGCTTTTGTTTAGTAAAAAGTACCTTGTTTTTGGACATGTCTCAAGGCAATACAGAAAGGATGGTGAGTGTACCGTGGTATTCAACAGTGTACCGTGGTATTCTGACATGTGGGTACTTTTTTCAGCACTGATGACTAGCATGGTAGAAAGCTTGTGAGGTGATGAAGTTTACCGGTGGATAGGTTTAAAATAATCACAGTAAAACCTTCAGGGTGAAACAGATCAGATCAACTCACAGATCTCACAGTCTTTATTAAATATGTGTGTTCTTGACTCTGGGGGTGTGCTGTCTGTTTGCATAAGACACAGAAGCAGCTGGAAAGCTCTTAGGAATTCAGTAATTAAATAAACGTCAAAGCCTAATGAGGGAGATTTTGCATTTGTGTGTTTACCTAACCTTATACTGGGTACAAATTTGTACCCAAAAGCCACCAAAACCTGACAAATCCGAGCAAAACATCCTCATTTGTATAAGCATTATAAAAAATATTGTAACTATTTTTTTAAATAAGACTTGTGTTAGGGATAGAGTGTGGGTCAGGGTTAGGTTATAGTGTTTATAACTATAATAAACACTAATAGAACACTAATAAACAATAGTAGTCTATAAAATGCCCATTTTGATTAAAAAGTGTGTGTGTGCTGTGTGTGTGTGTGTGTGTGTGTGTGTGTGTGTGTGTGTGTGTGTGTGTGTGCGCGCGCGCACATGCAGGGGGCTACAGAATTAGCAGAGGTGGTGCTGACAGAAGCAGATATTGGGTGCAGAGAGAACACGCATATATTTACAAATCCTGCTGGTCTCAAAAGTGCTGCCGCTCGATGCATTAGCACACTCTCACCCTGTCACAGAGAACAGCAACACAATGATTACTGTCACTCAAACTCTACAGGACAGGTGTGTGTGCACCTGCAGAACACAATTTCAAAAGGTTTCGGCACACTTTCTGATGATCATATTGTTAAGATACCTGGATGGCTTTATGTACACACTCCTGACACACTCAGCATTCAGCAAGAGCCAATCAGTGGTGCAATTAAAAAAACAGCACAGTTGAAATGTTCCATGGTTGTCGGTTTTGCCACAAACCATTCTGTGTGTGTATGAAGCACTGAGAGATAAGAGATCAAACACAATGGAGCTGGATGCAATGGGCTTGAGACAAAAAAATAAAAAAGGATATATAAATATTTTTTTTCTTGCCATACTGCTTTAAAAATGCAATCATGTAGCATTGTGAAAAATGACAAAGACCTTGAATAGACACATTTCCAATTACAAAAGATAAAACATTCTTGATCATTTCCTGTCCACCATACTGGATCCAGTATTCAGCACCAGCGTCTGAAAAACAGCCACCTATGAAGCTGTGAGATAATAAAGAGCCGTCTAACCTCAAACTGAGAACAAAAGAGAAACAGAGCAGCAGAAGAAGCTTTGTTGATGAAAACACGAGAGGAGGAGATGATGAGAACACGGATGACGGGGTAAAAGATCAAAACAAACAAACCCAAATACAACATCAGTATAACTGTTGCCATACAAGGCTGAGATAAATAGATCAAAACTTACATACCAAACAAAGTCACAAAACACAAAACAAACATTTCGGCCTTCATCTTTTGTGTCAGCTGAAAAACAAGCCGACAATCACACATTTGTAACTGTGCGTCAGTACGGTATGTACAGTGTGTTAGGTGTGTGTTTACTTACTGTCGGCTGAGGTCTGCTGCGTTCATCTGGGTCATATGAAAACACATTCAGGGTCGGGGCGAGGGAGGGGTCACTGCTGCTTCTGACCAATAGAGGAGTGGCTGATGGGAAAGTCAAAGGAAGATGTTAAAACATAAAACAGCTATTAGAATTGTCCAGCAAGCAATACTAAATGCTAAATATATATGTATAGAATATTCATCAAACTGCATTTTATAGATTACTTTCAGACACACACTGGATTTAGACACTAAATTTATCACATGAAAGGCACACACACAACACAAACACATGAGTGAATCAGAGCAGCTTCTCACAAACACACAGTCATCGGTCCTTCAAAACAAAGAACATTCGTGAGGGACAACAGCCAGCGTTCTGGAGCCATCACTAAACTCAGCAGAAACAACGCCAGGAACAAAACGCTAGCTCCATCAAAAACAGCTCAACTTTTATGACTGCAAAATAAAACTGGCTGGAAAAAGGTAACGGGGGAGTTTTATAGAAGGGCCGTCCAACAGACTGTCCTTGGTTTTCATTCCAAAGAGGATCTCCACGACCTTCTGAGATAAGAGTGGAAACACTGTAACATTTCAAGAACTCAAACGTGGAACGCTGGCAAGGTCAAGACTCCTAAACAGCCCTTCTGTTGAAACAGAAGAGGGAAATATCATGGGAGAAAGTATTTTCCAAGAGTATAAAGTACCATGCAGACAAACTTCAACACATAAATGCATAACCATCTCTTCGGTCCACCTTGTCTATTGCTTTTTAAACTGAGCTGCTGAAAACATCATCACATATTTTTGGTTATGACATCCCATCCATGAGCAGATAAACATATGACACAAAGAATACATCAGCATCTACTTTGGGCCTAATGAATGACATTTTTTAACTACACTGATACGCGAAGATTAGACAATTATTAAAGAGTGAATTTAAATGTCTATAAATGTACAGTAAATAAAAACTGCCTTATTTTAAAGATCAGAGGGTGGAATTCTGTATGGTAAAAAAAAACTACCAAAATCTAAAAAGCTTTCACATCATGTCTCAATGTTTCATGCTAGTAAAAATTCCTCCGTCGAACTGTGTCTAGCTGTTTAAACACAAGAACTCCTCCACCCTTTACCCTAACCTTCATCATCGGTTCTCCACACCCTGAGATCTCCAACATCAGCCACTAACTATGACTCACGAAGGACACTCACGGTAAGAAATGTCTCTGACCTTCCTCGTGTTTACGAATTCTCCCAAAAGAACGTATCGTTTACACCAAAACTACAATCAATCTTCTAAACCGTACAGAACCTGGTAAAGCTTGGTACCGTTTTACAGACTCTGTGTTCTGTTTGTCACAAGGAACGATCGTGCAAACTCTTTTTAGGTGTTCATTTGCAATAACAGAGGCAGAAATGTGTGGGAAATGTTTAAGGACAAAAGTAATTCTAGGTAAAACCTTTAATTACTGGCTATTTGGTCGACAGGGTGGAACAAACTCTTAGAGGTTTCACCTTCCAGGAAAAGAACCTAATTCTAGAGTCTGTCACGAGTTTTTCAGCTGTATAAATACAGAACGATTGAAGACATCACACCCACAGCATCAGTCATCAGGTTAAAAATAAACAGAATTTCAGTAGGAAAACATTAAAGTAATGTTCAACTAAAGGTTAGGCGTTTATAGACCTGAAGAGACACTGTAAGGAAAGTTTGCAAAAAGAATTAGCTATTATAAAAAGGCTGATAAATGTAAGCCTTTCAAAAAATACATAAATAATAAAGAGTACAATCAATTTAAGTAACAGGAATGAAAGAAACTCAGAAATGAAGAGCAGGATTAGAGTAAAAATAAAGTTTTTCTTTGATTTTATCTGCAGTGAGATATGGAAATTCCGCAAACGCAGTCACACTATGTGTCTCTCTGTTATGGGGGAGCTGTGGAGAATACAGGGTCTGGATTTCATCAACAAGTTATTTATGGTGGAAATTCCCTAAACGTCACTCGAATGTTGTCTTGGAGTAAAGATTTTAACACTGGGGTCGAGCAAAAAGCCACAAACCTTTAACGGCAATCCTTCAGCATTGTAAATGTAGCAGAAAAAAATTCTCTGACATTTTAGGTTAAAAAGTTGCAGGACGCAGGACGAATCCTCTTGACCTCTGACCCCTGAGAGGTCGGTCATGTGAGATGGGGTCGTCACGGCCCTGTGTTTCGTTTATATCATCTGAGATGAGACGTGGTGAGAGATACAGACCCCGGGCCAAAGGGCCGCTGAATGTGCAGCATAACTCAGAACTTGTTAAAGATGATACAACATCACAAATTGAGCGTATTTTCTTTCTTAAAACATGATCCGGGTTTAATTCTAAAATGTGACACACATACATTGTTCTAAAGAAAAACATCAGATGAAGTCACATGACCATGATTTTTGGCCCATGTGAGGCACTGTTCATTTATTTAGGATTACTAAATGAACCATATCTTTTTTAATACATATTACAGACAACTAAGAAAACGCAACAATGAGAGACGGCTAGTGAAAAACTACGAGAGGCAATATATATTGACAGTTTCTTAATCTGTAATTCTGTCTTATTGGTAATCAATGAATTTATCTGTCTGACAGGTATGACTGGGGCAAGGTCTCAGGTGTTGTAAGGGCGTGAGAGCATTGTGAAAAATACTGTGTGTTTGTGTGTGTGATGAGACCAGGGAAGGTCCGGGATCGATGCAGTTGTAATCACACAATGTAGACAAGATCCGAGCAGAGACAGATTTCTCATCTCTGAAGACTTACACTCTGAAAAGGAAGAATTTTCCAGCCTTCGCTTGACTGAACAAAGTGTTGCTTCACAATGACATTTGAGAAAACCCTCTGCTCAACTGTTTCCTATTTACAGACTGAGACAACATGAGCAGCACGTCTGATTTGTGTAGAAGTTGTAGAGTTCTTGTGACGCTCGCGGCTGGAGTCATGATTAAAAAAGTCAATGATTATCAAACACTAGTTTTAGTTGATTTTAATGCTAGTTTTGTCTTAGCACCAGTGTGGCATCTTGATGGCAGGTGTGGGGGCGGTCCTTTTAGTTGTGACTGACATCTGTCATGCTGTCAATCATCATGTGTCTCCACCTCTTTAAGCTTCTCTGTGCTGAGTGCTTTTAAGTGTCTGACTCTCAGTCTGAGACGGTGACCCTCTGCCCTGCTCTGACCATCTTCATTCAGCAGTCACCACCTGTCACTCACTCCAGTAAACCCCGCCCCCTCACAGAATAAAAGCTCAGTTAAAACAAAACAAATAGCAAAAAAAGAAATAATATAGAATTCACTGTTAGTGAAATATTTTAAAAAATATTGTTTAAAATATTATCAGATATTTTTATTAAGAAACAAAACATAAAACCGATAATGACAATGACTTTCTGCAGTGCAGGATTTAAGACGTGCCCAATATGCACTAATAATTATGCAAGAAAGCACTTATAACTCAGACACACACACATATTGATTGCACACTTAACCTGTGTGGGCCCATCACACACACATCCAAACACACACACACCAACAAACTCTTTCTCTGTAACCAGATTAGCACAGCACACTGTTCAGAAGTAAACTCAGGTCCGGCCAAGCATGAATTTATTCAAATGCTCTCTTTATTCCCCAAACACACAGACACACACACACACACACTAATGAAGTTAACCCTGCTCCCGTGAAGCCCTTTCTTTTCTTTAGTGTGACTGATTTAATAAAACTCTTTTTGACTTCCCTGTCGCCTCGGCTGCGTTTCAACAGCATATCCGTGCACGCACACACACACACTTTCACACACACACACGTTATCGTTACGGCAGGGGGGCTTCTAAACTACATTGGGCACGGTTTCTTTGTCCCGGCGTCATTTAACTGATAAATGAGTGAGACGAGTTGTGTGTGTGTGCAGCTGACAGTGAGTGTTTTTGTAATGTAATGACATCGCAGTGTTTGAGGTGTACACACGGACATCTGCCTGGAGTCTGGCTTTAGAGAACAGCATTATGGGAAGGTTAGCCAGGGCGGAGCTGAGCGAGCAGTCGCAATAATGGATTAAAAATGGCAAGACTAACAGGAAAAAAACGGTTGCGTTTATTTGAGTTGTTTGAGCTGTGACCAATGAACGGATCGACTGTCGAGGTACAGTTACCAGGGTATGTGGTTATGTGGTTGCTACACTGTTCTGGATGGTTGCTAGGTGTTTTTTAACTACTAAAGACAGAGTTCTTCCTACATCTTTATAACATTCCGGCCACTAGATATGACTCTCACATTTCTCTTGATCATTTTACTCGATGCTTGTGCAGTGCTATGATCTGAACACAGACACATGAACGCAGCTTTGAAATGTTGATATTTAATCAGAGTTATATACTGGACAGATTAGAAGACCACTACACTTACAAATAAGGCCATATATAACAATACATACAAACTATAATTACCGTAGACTAAAAGACTACAAGCAGTAACTATAAGATCCTCTAAGACAAACAGAAGATCATAGAGCGAGAGGGGATCAGAATTTGCTCTGTCATATTACACTAGTGAGCAGAGTTAAAGAGACACACTGGTGCATGTGGATTCCAGTGAGAGACACATACCTGATTTGAGGGTGGAGAAGGTGACCTCTATCTCACTGCTGGAGGAGGGCTGCAGAGCGATGAGCTCGGGTTCAGAGGGGTCAGGACTGGAGCGACCGGACACCACACTCCCCCCAGGACTCACCGACACCCTCTGCTGGAGCTCCGTCTCATCAAACACAGCGATCAGCTGTAGACACAACACATCAAATATTAACAAACAAAAACACACAGCAGACAAATCTATCGTTTCTTTGAACGTGTGCACTGATAAAACGGTTTGTGTGCACATCACTGCTAGCATGAAACAGTTAGCATAGCATGTGACTTTCTTCCTCCAGCTGATAAAGCTATAAAATGCAGTAAACTGTGAAATGTGTTCTTTGGTAGGTACAGTGGAAATGAAATATTGATAACTCATTCTCACAAGAACAAAGCTGTGATTGAAAACACGGGCCAATATAAATAATGCATGATTTGAGAATGAAGCTACAGTTGCTGTTTCTTTTGCTTCTGTAAAGAGAAAATGAGAAAGTTTGCATGTGAGAGGGTCATCTTCACATGAGGAGCCCCTACACCTACTGGGCACTTAAAAATGTCATTAAAAACGTCATTCAAGTGCATTCTTAGTTATTGTATAGTCTTTTATCTTCACATCTTCATTCGCATAAACTATAGACAACCAGAAAATGTCTTAAAACTTTATTTTGAACAGTATATTGTTATATTTCAACAATAAGGCAACGTAGTTTTAAACTTTTTGGTATACTTTTTATATACAATAAAATAAAAATGATATTTTCTTTCTCTAAATCGGAAAGTAAACAATTGACAATACATCTGTAAATGATAATTATATAACCATTTTCTGTAAAACACAGTTTGCCGTCTTCATAACAGACAAAATCCACGGATGTTGAATCTTACAGCCTGTCTCCAGAACCAGTTATATAAGATCATAGAAACACGACAATCTTCAAAACAAACAAATCTAAAATGACATTAGAAATGAAACCTCCAGTCAACAGGTGTCCGTGTTGGCGGTCATGTTAAGCATCTATGGTTAAATTAAATGTGACAGGGAAATCAGAGGCTGCCAAACACAATGTCACGCTGCCGTTATGAGCGGAGAGGATGGAGCCGGTAATGAGAAAGAAAAGCGGTGCGCGCGTCTGATGAATTCATTCAGCGGGTGTTAATGAATTAACACTTTCCTCTTCTGCCCACGCTGCTCTTTCAATCGTCAAATGAAATGGAGGAAACAACAACTTAATGAAAGAGGAAACCGGCAGGGAGCGTCGACCGTGAGGCCAGGTGCAGTCGAGAAACGCGCGCAGGAGGGAGGGCGCCCAGAAAACGCAATATGAAGTCCTCCGCATCCGTAACTGTTTCTCAGGAAAACAATAACCGCTGACAGAAACACGCATCATCAATCACACGGAAATATTGCGGCGCACTCCTCGAACCGGGCCGCGTGATTCAATGTGGTGACATTTCTACCGCTGAAAAATAAACGGAAATCACCCGATCGGGTCGAGAGAGACGGAGAGAGAGAGAGTAATCTCAAAGAAACACTTCTGTATGGATTTGATGGATGGCCGTCTGTTCCCGTGTCTCTCTGAAGCGGATCTCATACCTGATCAAACTGTTTCTGTGCGGGTGAGAACCCAAAGCGAACGGGGGACAGATTCATCACACTTGTGTGTATACACACCTTGCGCATTATTCTTAAAGACTCTAGAGATTTGTGACTTATGAGCATGGGACAATTTCATCCAATCACAGACCTCAGAAAGTTAAATTCGATGAAACCATGAAAAATTCTTCATGGATCTTCTCCTTCATGAATCCGTTCCTGGTGTTTCCACTATGGACAGGTGGTTCTGGGTGCCGGTACACCTGCTGGTCCCAAACCATCAGTGGTTGTGGGGGTTGGATACTGTGTTCACCATGTAAAGTGTTTAAACAACTAAGCCTGGTTAAACTGATGCACAACAAAATTAAATCACTCTTATTACAATAATTGGAGCTGTTTACACTGAAAGTGCCCAATGTGAATTCAGTTCCAATTTCTGTAGTGTTGAACAGCTAACCAACCAATTGACGTTCCCTTTCCATCTAAAACTCTTTTTATTCTGTGAATCGACGGCTATGTTTACCTCTATATCCACAGCATGTCTATATATCAAGATGAAACAGGAGCCAACCATTTATTTCTTACTTTCTAAAAAAAAAGCAGAAAACTTCTAACTGGCACAAACTTGAACTGATTTGTATTCCTGTCAGCAGTCATCTCATCTCTCTTCTCTCGGCTGAAACACGATGTCAAACAATGTGGACTAATGTCACTTCCTGCTGTAATTTATCACCTGTTTACACCTGCATGCTAATGAGAGACAGTGCCTGTTGTCATGACAACCCCACCTGCCAATCATGCGGGTCACGACGGGATCCTCACAAACACACAGTCGGCCCACACAAACACAATCATGTGTATAAACACAGGTGAACCCCATAGAACATAAATGTCAATGGTATAGTTAAACAAGGACGGATTTACATGGATTTACACACAGACCAGACTGACCTGAGATCAGGTGTGTGTGTGTGTGTGTGGATCATGGGCTCCAGATGTGTGAGATTAGCTCTCGAAAACACACACCTGGGTCGCGTCACTTGGACCCTGAGGGTATCGTGTGACCCGCCAAAACACACATGCACATATATGAGAGCTTACAGGTTAAGACGAGTGTGCCCACAGAATACCTTAATCTTTGATTGTCATGTTGCTAGGCAACCATAAACAGCCAGTTTTGCTATTGAACTATATTACCTTGTGAAAATTGCAATTTTCATCATTTAAATATAAATAATAATTTAAGAAACATTGGCCTCTATTGCTGTCATTTTATAAGAGCAATAACGTTTAACACAAAAATAGTAGCGATATGATTAAACAACACTGTTTGATAAGTTATTTTAGCACTATATTTGCTCATATTTTTGACGTTGCAGCTTTCCCATGTATTTACCCTTGTATGATTAAACTTACTCAACTGACTTTCTCACAAACACACACACTGGTAAAGTTACATTCCTCCGTAACAGAGTGTTGGAGACACAGAGACAGACTGTGAACACGCACAGGAAATGAAACACCTCGTTTAGAGTCTTTGAACAGAACATGACACCTGACCCCTGCTAATCAGTGTGTGTGTGTGTGTGTGTGTGTGAGACACTTAAATGTACCATGTGCACCGAGGCCAATTCTGAAACCTGTGGTAACAGAGGTAAGTGTCAGATAATGACAGAACATGACTTCAGTGGTCCACAGGGACAGTGTAAATATTTACTGTTGTGGGACCATGTTTCAGTGCCAAAGCACAAAGTTCTTTACGATCTTTTCTGAACATGTACTATAGTACCACTAGGGTAATCTTGGTAGTACCTCTGGTAGTCTTGGTAATACCTTTGAGAACAAAATACTACTGTACATGACTTTAGTAATATGATATAAGTATCATGGTTGTGTAATCAGATACCATTAATGTACTGTAGTACCATCACAGGGCTTTTTGTAGAGGTAATTTGGCAGTTGGGAAGTTTTACACGGCCAGACCTTCTGACTGCGACCTAAAGTTTCTGGCGTTTAAAATGACCAAAAATCGCTTAATTAGACTGAAAGAGCCATCTGAAAAAGCCATCTTAATCAGTCAATCAACCCAGTTTTGTGTGTCTGGGTAGCTGACACTTGCTAACAACTGCCAATAATGGTGTTAAGTGGAATTTGTGTTTTCAGATACACCAACAAATGTGTTGTGGCATAAAATCAATATTGATGCTTGAATAAATGTCAAAATAAAGTTATTACTTCAACTTTAACCTCTTAAAGTCCCACAGTGTTTTGGAACACATGAATATCAATAAGATAAAATGTCTGTTTAGGACATACAAAATGATTTTATGTGTGATTAACATGTGATTTATTTATTTAATGTGATCTCACATGAAGTTACTATTTAATGAGTTGGCGACTTATAAATTTGCATGTGAGAATCTTATAATACATACAATTATTAGAAAAAGCAAGCATAAAGGTCCGCCCCTAAACATAACCCTCACTGGGGCAAAATCAGATCTTACAAAAACACACCAATGAACTTGTACAAATTCACACTGTACGAATTAGCATATTCATACAATTCACTAACATGTAAAATAGTTACAAACTTCGGTGAGATTGTGTTGGATTGATTGTAACTGATGCATTATTCCAATCAAAAGCAGTAGGGATCAGAGAAATTGAATAGGACTTAAATAAAATTCATTCAGGACTGGTTCCAAAATATGCCTGGAATTCTAATAGGAATATTCAACACATACCTCGAGAATCTTGGACCAGGGCAAGTTTCTGGAATAAATCAAGACTTCAAAGATAAAAAGCAACAAAACTAAACAAAAGCATGAAACAGGCCTTGAGAATTCGAGAGTGAGAGCAGGTTCGCAAAACAGGAAGTGGTTTGTGTGACTGCAGGGCTCCACAGGTACCAACCACCCACTCTTCTCCTTAATCAATCCTTCCATTTGAGCGTCAAACCCCTCGGGTGCCTCTGAGGGGGTAAATGTGGCAGTGTAGAGGGGGGAGAGGGTAAAAGAGAGCAGCTGGCATTAGCTTACCGCTGGAGAAAGCTAATTATTAGACCGTTGGAAGGGGAAAAAACATGACGGATGTGTTTGCATGACGTTCCTGATGAATGACTGGCCGCTTTTTAATGTGGAGCGGTTTGTGAGAAAAACAATGTGCCAAAACTCCCCCGGGCCGGTGGTGTGCGCGCAAGATTAATGACAAATTTACCCTCTCTCTTTATGAATGCTTATAAATAATAATAAGACCTGTCACGTCGCAGGGTGCGCTGAGCAAGCGCAGCTGCGTTTTACTGGAACCCGCAGTAAATCAAAGCATGCGTGTGTGTGTAAAAGTGTCTGCGGAGGGGACTGCATGCTCGCCATGTGGATATCAGCTTCAGGGGTTTATGAAGAGTCACTGCTTCTGCGCTTGTTAGAAAACATGTTGAATGTGCGCAAAGATAATTTCAGCGGAGAAACACGCTGTGATGCTGCGTTCGCGCCTCTGAGCTGCGGGAAACGTGCAGGTGTAAATGAGAGAAAGAAGACGCTGTGTGTTCACACCACTGCTGAATGTCACTCAGTGTAATTTATGACAAAGTAAATGGGTTTTTTTCATGTGACACTCACGTTTGAATATAATGAAAAAATGTAGACAACTTTGTGTTATGTAAGAAATACAGTAGTTAAAAATGAATCATGGCAAATCATTTTCATTTATATGCACCAAATGCAACACACTAATGAACTATACTAATCAACAGTAACATTTAGAAGTAATGATGGTGAAACTACTCTCATGACAGCCTTTTGGAGACTAAATGGACAAATAAATAAAAAGTACACTGATCCTATAGCAATATTTTTGTTATTTATATTTTTTATTGAGGACGGTGGCAAGAGGTTTTGGTCTTGGTTTTGGCAAAAAACAAAATGTGTTTGGAGTCGTTAGCAGAACACCTTACAATTTTACAATCTGGTTCCTAGGGAATTACTTTGGAGGCCAAAACACATCTGTGCCACTTTGACACTTGTGTGCAATTTTTTGAGCATCGCTGGTGCTTAAAATAGCCTGTTGTTCAGCATGATGTTCATGCTATAGTAGTAAACATGCGCACACACAAATACACACTCACAGACACAGCTTGAGACAAATTGACTACAAGGCATTAGATGTCCCAGAAGCAGGAAGCAAGATGCCCGTCTTACTTTATATGTGTGGTCTCTTTGTTCCTCAAGTCTGACCTGCAGGAATAAATGAGGGAACAGAGAACAACAGACGCTCACGGGCTGCAGTGGAGAGTCAAAGCTCTAATCATGAGGCATAATGAGGCATAACGAGGCATAAACTTTTACTCCTGATACGAGGTCAATCTGATCATCGGATCTTTTGCCTCTTCACACAATTTACACCAGCTCTGCCACTTTTATGTGTCCAGTACGAATGTACACAGGATTCATAGTGGAATTATGACCATAATTTGGAACAATTTCTAGTTTCTATTTATATTTAGCTAAACAGAATGCAGACAACTTTAGAGGTTCTAGATTATTTCAATACAATATTTAATACAATGCCGTCCACTAGAGACTAAAACTGTATCTCTAAAATTAGAATTTCCAAACCAGCTAAAATAAATCAACCCTTTAATCGTTTTACCCCCTGGGCAAATCTGGCACCAGCAGAGGGCACACACACACCTCTGACACCTTGAGAATTCAACCTGCTTGATGAGTGAAAACAACCTTTGACTTTTAAAGAATGCTGGAAGACCTCATGAAATCAACATGCAGGTTTTGTGCTAACTGTATTTGATAACTATATCTTACTATCTGCTTAAGGTCATCTGTGTACTGTGTCCTAGTGTACTGCTAAAAGTTGTCAAAATACAGTTATGTATGCAAAAATATCACCTACAGTCTTCCAGGAAAACAGACATAACAGGAAAAAAAAACCCTAAGTGTATCATCACCAGACCCTTCCAGACGAATATATCAGACTGGTGCTGGTAATACACAATCTATTTAATAAGACAATAAAGCCGTCTAGCTTTGAAAGATCCTGTGTTCAGATGTAATATAGCTCTCTAATAAAAATCACTTCTCTGTACTGAAACATGAGAAACATACAATTACAGCCCATCACAGCTCTGAGACACACTTTGAGAAATAGGAAGCGACAGCATGTATCTGATAAGTGTGTGTTTCCCAGACGATCAACGTCTGTTTCAAGAGAGCTATTCAGACTCATTACTGTCTAATCAAGAAAGGCCCATTCGTTAAGACAATTAATTAGCGTGCCGGCGCCTGTGGAAATTGATAATAATAATAATGAAGGGCGTGATGGCTGCTGATTGGTCGACGAGGTGGGGACCCAGGTGCGGGTTTATGTTTTTTAATTGCAGCCGAGCGTTTGGCGCGATGTGTTTTATTAGTTTTATTCGGCGCGGTTGACTCTCTAACCTCCTCTAAAGAGGCGTGTTGGGGAGGCTGATGTGTGTGACTTGACGCTCGTGTGAAGAGTTAGCAAATTATGAGTGAAGAGGGTGAGCTGAGATTGGAGAAGCGATCTCAAGCAGTCAGTGGAGTGTTTCTAAGTGTGTGAGGTCTAATGAAGACGCAGCGGAGCTCCACCAGCAGTGTGAAATATTTGATGTAACACTTTAGGACAGGAAATGGAAAGGTAATGCTAGTTGCAACTAGAAAGGGTTAAACCACTGACAGACGCTGAGGTTTAAATTTAACTGTCTATGAATACAGACAAACTCACAAAGAAACTTTAAACATGTCCAGTTTATATTTCACCCAAAAACTACAGTTAATGAATTGTTATTTTCAATGCAACAATTTAAATGATAATGTTGTTAATGACACACAATTTAATTTTAAAACTATTTTCATTAATGATTTTCATTAGATTCTTGCTAATATAAGAATTGTTTGAAGAGCATGGACATGTTCTTGACAGGTTTCATGAGATTTATCCATAAATGACTCATTAAAGATGATCACAAACCAACATGTTGTGGTGATGTAATGTTGCAGAGATGGTTTGCTGGGAGTCGAACAAGACAAACCATGACTGTAAGTTCACATTTGACATGGTATTTGGAACACAGCCCAAAGATAACTGAGACACAAATAATATCAGTATATTAAAACTGAAACCAGGTTTTTAAATAAATTAGAACAGTAATTAATTCCAAATTAATTTTAAACTCAACGAGAGTTGGCCAGAAGTACATATGTGTATGACGTTTCAACACAGATGGTTTGGTCACTGTAATTATGGCTCTATAATGATGCCATATGCCGAGATGTTAGGATGAGAGCTGTAAAGAGTCAACCAACAGCATGAGCATACAGATCGCTGTTCTCATCTTTATAAAGTGTCCAAAAGAGTTTGTGGAGAATATAAAGCCAAAACTCTGACTGCAGAACGTTTTCTGATTCAAGATGCTGTAACACCGACTGTTTCTTGCAGTTCTCTACAGTTCCATTTAAATTACAACATATGAATATAAAAATAAGGTGTGGTTGTACGCACACATACACAGCACACATACACAGCACACATACACAGACTAAAAGTACTTCACTACATGAACGGCACTTCAAATCATCATACTATAAAGAAAAGATACAATATTACTGTTCTATGCAATTTACATACATTGAAGGAGGGACCCGTATACAGTAACCAGAATATCAATTAAGATTTTAACCTAAAACACAAACCATTAACCCTAGCGACCCCATAGCAACGTGCTAAAAAACACTTCGAACACTTTGACCACATAGCAACACCCTGGCAACCAGCCACAACACCCCAACATTATGATGATGAGTAGATCTTACCATCATAAGTTATATACACACACACACACACACACTCTATTCTGTACTATATACACATTCTATACAATTCATTTACAGATGCACAAAAAATTGTGACTTTGCGGCATCAAGCTGTGACACAAAATCTTCCCGTCTTTCTGTTGATCAGTAAAATGACTCCCCACAGCTCTCTTCATGTCTCTGAATGGCCTTAATCAATCAAATTCTTCATGTATTGTGAGATTTTTTATTGGAATCATCCTTTTGAATTTGAAATGTAATCGAATGAATCCGCGGCTCACATTGAATGAATAGCGTTTAACTAGACCGATAAATTTAGAAAGCCGGAGCAGTTAAACGTTCATCAGCTTCAGCAATCAGGTTTAATTCAAAACGAACAACAGACGAGTGCATTTCACAATGAGCAGAATGCCACAGATGCTAACCATTGACTAGCATGCCATGTATTTGGTGTTTATAGAGCAGAAACACTAAAATCTGCATATTAATTGTGCACAACAATAATGCGAATTGCTCAACGGCCGTTTTCCTCTGAATGAGCTTTTGAAATATGTGCTAATTAGCATGCCAAATTAATTCGGCCCATTTTTAAGGTCCAAAACATGACGAAGACGCGAAGATGACCGCCGCTTGAAAGAACCTTGGAAACGAGGGAAAAATGCGTACGCACAAATTTGTCAAAGATATGAAAGGAAACAATGGCTGATAAATTGTGCCAATTTACAGGCATTAAACAGAACTGAAATCTCGATTAGCATAGACGTTCATTACAAAGAAATAAACAGATGCCAATATACGCTCCCTTGAGCGTTTCATATCTTGAGCTATTGACTAGGGACAGACACGAGTACCTGAGTTTAGAGTACTCAGACATGACCACAATCAATCATAAAACATTCAATAATACTCTTACAGTCTGCATGGACTAAAGTTGCAATTGATTTAAAAGTGAAACGGAGGGTGTGGCTCGTTTTAAGGCTGTTTTAAAGACTGAACATTTGAGGGGAGTGGTTAACAGCTCTGGCTCCACCCACTGATGTCATCAGAGAAATTCCAATAGGAAACTTGTAAACATTCTAAAGGTTTTATGACTTGGGCCCAAACAAAACGATCATCTTTAAATGGCAGACTGCCATCCATTCCACGGACAGCTATGACATCTCTGGCACACAGAAACCGACCCATAATCCCTCAGTGAGTGACAGTCAGTGTGAGTGAATAACAGGGCTGTGCACTTTAGGTCATGATCTAGTTTTAAGACACACTCACACACACACACCATTTATCACCTCGAGCGGTTGATTATGGACATTAGGCGAGAAGACGGCAGCTGAACGTATGATAATTAGCTCAGGGAGGTGGACGAGAAATCGTTTATGGTCAGTATGATAATTTGGGATATCTGGTGTTATCGACGGACTCAGTTCCTGTACATTTATCTTTGGTCTGCAGTATTTGTGCGGGAGCAATTTTAACTAAAAACCCAAAACAGTCGGCTATGTGAACTTCAGGCTTCAGAAAATTACAGACCAGCATATTGGAAGATACTTGGTAGTTTCTGCTTCAGCAGTTTTAAAATTTAGCAATTTTAATTACTGTATTGTAAATTTATGACCTGCATACGTAACTGTAACGACTTGCATCCTTGTTCACTTTGACTGTACATATAAAATATAAGCTCCGGCATTCTGTTACAAAACTTACAGACACCAACTAAACGACACAAGAGTGAGTCATAAATAACACAACTGTAATTCTGGGGTTGAACTATTTTTTATACATCTAACCACAAGAAGGAGACACCAAAGATCACCATAATCCACTCTGAAATGAGTATGAATTCATAGGAGCGCCACAAAAGAAATTAAAGAAGCTAAATAGATGAAACGGAGTGATTAACTGTTTAATTGACTAAAGGAAGCAGTGTGGCAAATCCTCCCCGCCTGACCTTTCCGTCTCCCGGGTCTCGACTACAGCGACTCTGCGCATTACCATCATTCATCATCCTCCGCTGAATATTCATGGGCGGGGGCCTGGGGTCAGACAGAGCACCATCGCTTCCTGCTGGGGGTTAATGGGCGTTGTCACAAGGGTGGGGCTAAGATCTGATTCCATCGCCATGGCAACTTCGCTCCTAATCAACCTCCATAGGAGGTGAAGTGCGGCGTAATGAAGTTTCTGCGACTCGGTTTCATATTAAAGCTGATTAGCATGCGGTGCTAACGGCAAAGTCGCGTCTCGGTGGAGTGTTTTCAAAAGGAGAACGATTATTTTAACGGAGACTAAAGCCGCTCCACTGCACAATGGGCAATAATGAGGCCAGTGACGGTGAGAAATGGCTTTGTGGAAATGATCTTTCAGTGTAAGTGGAGTGAAAACTGTTCAGGAGGAATGCGTTTAGAATGCGATAACATGCAGGAATCGATGGCGGTGGGTCAAAGAGCAGAAAAGTTCTCTGACGCTACAAAAATGGAAGCTTTTTGGAGTCAAAAGTTACAAAACTGAGTGGGTCGCTTACCAAGACAGCATTTATAAGCTTCAAAGGGGCAATCCTGATGATAAAAGAATGATAAAAGAGACAAAACCCTAAAAACTTGTGAAACCCTAAAAAAGTGTGAAACCTGATAAGCCAAGTTACCAGAACAGTTACCAGAATATAACGGAGACTTCAAGATGGGTTTAATTGGGCCAGAAAGCAACCATACAGAACTGCAAAGCTATGCACTAAAAAACACCTTAGCAACCACACAGTAACACCCTGGCAACCACTTGTAACATTTCAGAGCCCTTGCGACTTCCTCAGAAAGATTGAAAATCTAGTTAAATACTCTACTGAAATACAGTTGACTTGATACTCTACAAAAAAAAGTGCTACGATATTGTAACCAAGCACAACATCCTACTAGTTGACCCTATATAACACAAATACGCATGCCAGGAAAATGCTGCACTTAAAACATACATTTATAAAAAGTTAATGAGCAGATTCCGTCTGATATGGCCAAATAATGAATACACGCTTAACATTTGTGTACATATTTGCATAGTAGTATCTATAGCCTGTGATTTATATCCATATTACAGTAAAGCACACTGTCTATGTGATTAAACCATCTTAAAGAGCTGAACAACAATACAAATTTACCTCTAGAATAACACATTAATTCTTACTAAACTGAACCATATAAAACTGAAAATGCAAATTAAAGAAACTTTGACTTAATCAAACATCATTATAAGATGCACTAAACGCCAAATGAATATTTATTAGTAATTACTCAGTTTCTGGTGATTAAGTGTTAATAATTCGTTTTATTTATACAGCTTGATTTATAACAATTTAATAAAATCATCCTACGCATAATGGGGAACCATGACATAAATGGCATGAATATTAACATTAACAAGCATTAATATTAAGTAGAGCAATTTAGTTGCTGAAACAATCAGGGCTATAAGTTTAGAAACACGCAGAAATGTACATTATAATGTACATAAACATTAATAAACGTAAATAAACAATTTGTTACAGAAAATGCTGCCAAACTGGTTCCAAAACACCACGCAAGGCTATGGCAGTAGTTGTGATGTCATTAGTGTGTACACCAATCAGCTAAAGGCAGGGAGGAGCTAAACAAGTCCAGACTGGATGCCTCACGCAAAGCTAAGTGCACTTAAGCAACTGGCTTTGCTAGTCGCTGTTGTTTCTTGAACTAGGCTTGTGTTTTACTATGACTGCCCAGACAGGAAACATGTTACCGTTTAACAAAACAACAGCACAAATGATATTACAAAACCTATCAGCAGTTTTGAGCCAGACATCATAACGTCCATATACGATTTAAAACACAGACTATACTTCAAAGGTTTCACAATATAGCTACAGATATCAAGAAATAGTTCCGATTAGACAAACTGAACTACTTTCTTAAAACTAACCAGCTCTCACGGATGTTTATTTCGTACAGTTTAGCCGTAAACATGGCCGATGACAGTATTATGGGATGTTTGAGCCCATAACACAAAAACTAGCGTTTGGACTGAGTTGTTTTTTATTAAGTGCCGTGGTCTTACCTTGTCTTTGTCCTCGACCAGGTCTGCGAGTATGTCATCAGGGTCCAGGATCCCCCCGTCGATGTACTCCACATGGTGCGTCCGCACCAGGAACTCTCCATCCTGTTCAAACAATAGAGCCATTAGTGGAGCCCCGTTCAGCAACAATACAAGAGACGAATCATGTTTGCGTGTTCRGATAGACAACAAGATATGAACTTTTATTCGTAAAAGCAGAAACTGTATTTTTTTAATSAAAGGATGTATGACAGAACCAGAGATTGATGTCATGTTATATTTATCATCATAAAAGAACAGATCAATGCTTCACTGTTGTTTGTTAGGCCAGAAAGATGATCAGGAAAACAGTTTTAATTCAAGACAGATTTTTCCATCTAGCTAAACGTATGGAAACTACAGGAAATGATGATGCCAATAAAAGGTGTGATTTCCTGTCGCTAGTAAAAGCGAGATTTATTGCTGCTGCCCAGCTAACAATTAGCAGTTGTAGTGGAAACATTTAGAAAATGTTTACAAAAACATTAAACGTGTTATTTTAAAAGTTCTAGGAACGTTCAAAACATCTATTTTATTGTTATTGCTTGGTTATAAGAATGTTATTGAAACATGTCTTTATTCTGTAACTTTTTAATGTTCCACTAATGTTAAGATAACTTATAACTTAATATGCCAAATCTGCTGATGTTTCACATGCACAAGAGCTGTGGTTATTCACCATGACCTTGTGAGGACTTTGGCGTTACAAAGGTTGAGAACCAGTGAAGCAGAAGAGATTTTTCTGACATTTGAACTAAGATGTTCTGAAAGGGTTAATATGAAAGAAGAAAACTTTGTTTTCGCTGATTCTTTTGTTTTAATCTTGATAGGCAGCCAAGAAATTTAAAAGCAACTGATTAACTACGTACTGTATAAGATTGAATCTACCGCTCATGACATAATGAAAAGTGCTCAGATGAGTTACGTAGGGGAATTTCTTTTGGGAACACACACTGTAAGGTGTGCACATGGAACTTGATAAGATAAGCAGATGAATTCGTTTGTCATAGTTTGAATACCATCAGCAACTTACTGAACAAACTGGTCAAGCGACTTTGTTACTATAGACGGCGGGGAATAATAACAGTGCCTGAGAGAACGTGTTAGGCTGGTAACGTATGACATGAGAGATTCAGGTCGAACCTTCTGAGGAGAAGCTATAGCCTCGAAACATAAACAAGAGCCAAGGTCGGTACTTTCGAATCCCCTTTGGACCCCAAAGTGATTCTATTGGCTAAAAAAACTAAGAAATACCAACGTTGTTGAAAAGATGAATAGTTAATGATAAAAATGCTATTGTTGGATCAAAACCTAGGTTTCAGAAGAAAACCATCCAAAAAACAACCTTTTAACAAAAGCTGATAGTTGATCTTGACAGAATAAGCCGGTTCCTCCAATCCACAAAGAGAAAGTGTCTCCCAATTCAGAGGACCCAAAACTGATATGTTTTGTTAAGGCGCTTTCCCTAGCACAGTCCTGACAGGAAGCAACAGTTTGAGCCCACCCTGCTGGTCTGGAAATGTGTTCCCACTGTTATGTGTGATCTGTGTGCTGTTTTCAGCAGCCTGATGTAAATGACTGAGCAGCATTGACTCTGAATGAGCAGAACACACCTGGAGTTTATTACACACACAGACTCGCATGATACAGACAGAAAGTGCTCACACATAGAAACCAGCAGTAACAGACAGATTCATTATCTGCAACGTACATATGCATGAAACTACTGAAAACATGAACTTGATCTCGAACAAAATCACAAACTTCCAAAAAAACTCGGAAAGCGTCTACAAGCAAACACTGATATATGAAACAGGATAACCAATGAATTAAACAGAACAGGAGGTTCTGTGTTTCTGGGTCTCATGTATCGACGAGAAAAGAAAATAATCACAAAATTCTTTGCAAAACATTAACAGCTAGTTTTTTAAAGACTTTCCCTATTAAAAGAAAAGAAGCAGGTAAACAGTTTTAGATCAGTTTGCATTAGCGGTCGAAAACTAGTAAGTCTAGGAGTTTCCTTTGAGCAAGCTAAAACAGCGCAAGCATAACTATATATTTATGTGAAATATTTTGCAATAATTATTTTAAACGGACAGAAATTGTGAAACATTTTCATCAATTTATTGTCTGTACAAGCTAGGTGTGGGCCGTCACAGCTTAATTCTCAGAATAAGGTTTTTTCACGATGGACTTTGTGACTATACTATCAACATATTCAAAGATAAATTCTAAGCTGAACAACACACAACAAATATGACACAAGACAAATGCGACCGCGCTGTATCCATCAGCATATGCAGAACAGAGCCTCTTTAGGACCGAATGCTGCATAGCCAATATGACATTTAAAAGCCAGGCCAATTTGTTGTGGAGATGGCTGCTGACAGCGACGCCTTTGTGCTCCTGGAACCGTGCCATACGTTTAGTGATCTCAGCAGTGGTCCCTGCCAAGTCAGCTCCCCATCCTCCCTCAGAGAACAGCAGCGACTCTAGACAGCATAATAAAGCAGAGTTTTCCTCTGCTGAGAGTGAGGTAATCACTGCAGTCAGTCAGATCCTGCTAGACCTGTACACGTTACTGTCTGTTTAAAATTCTATAAAATTAATATACTGTTTATATTATATTTTTTAATAACCTAACAAAAACAGTGTTACCTCTGTTGAAAATATACAAGCGTATATCAGGAATAAAATCAGGAAGTTTATGTGCAGCCTTGTCCAACAAACTGTACCACGTCGTTTAAACTGGCCAGTTATGTGTTTGTTTAATTAAACTCCTCAAAGATTTCCTTTTGCTTTGAGACATCATTGGCTTGTTATGGGAGCGAGTAGCAAGTTTTAGTTGCGGAAAATGTGCACAAAAACATCCACGTTAGATATTTTCACTGGAGTCACATGAACCTGAGAAGAGAGTCTACAAGGACGTTAAAATAAAGCACAAACAATTAGCAAATCTCGATGTACACTGAGAACGTCTCATCCTGGATTAACTCTCAAAACGTTTAATTACTGTCAAAACTCGCACTGAACAACAAACGACTATTCAGAGAAAATGATGCTACAATAAAAGCGGAGTGAAAACGCGTCTTAGTCTGTAATTACTGCTGTTTTTTTGAAGGGAGGATGTTGTTTAGCTAAAGGCTGAGAAAATGAGTTAAAATGACCATTTTGTCATCATTTTCTTACCCGAATGTTGTTCTGAACCCACGTGACTTTCTTTTATTCTGATGAATGTTCTCTTTGAAGAATATTAATGTTGCTCTTTTAAATACAGAAAAGCATCTACAGTAGTGACCAGAGGCTGTCAAAAGAGTCAATACAACTCGATGGCTATACAGCAAGTCCTCTAAAGTCATAAGAACGAACTCTTTGTGCTCCAACAGAGCTCTTTAACATAAACACTTCTCCAAACAAGTCTAGGAGGAACTGAAAGTGTAAAGCTTTATGTTATCATACCAATAATCAGATCTTGGAGCTGAATTGGCAGAACATGGGTTCGAATCCCAAGGAAACACACAAACCGATATTGTATATGCTGTACACTCAATGCTCTGTCGCTTTGGATAAAAGCATCTGCTAAATGCATACATGTAAACATCAATAATAAGGTTTCCTGCATGAATCCAAACAAGCAAACTATGCCAATACCGTCCCACTACCCTCAAGATCTAAGCCAAGGGCCCGTCTGCATGAAAGCAGCACTATCATAGATGAGGGGCTCAATACATCAGCCAGGCTCAAGACTTAAAGGTGGGTTGACAGAGCAGATAAAGCACCCACGCGCACCCAGCGCATTTGGCAGCGACCCATCCCGTCACACCGAGCCAACCTCTGCAGATAACGTCCATCAGCGAGGCAAACTAAAGCCACCCACACACTGCTGTCATCTCGGCCTAAGAGCCCAGGCCAAACTAATCAAACACAGAGCCTGCCACCTGCATGTGGAGATAGGAGCAATTAATGACCGTGGCTGTATTCATCAAATAAATCTCACTTTATTCCCACTGGCAGCTAGTGAAGGACGACAGATTTAGAATGGTCAACTGTGAGCAAGCGTCATAATATTAAACAAGAAAACTGGTCACATGTCCATGCTAAATATCCCTCATTAATTATTAATGAGAACACCTGGAAAATGAATTAGAAGATTAGCAAGTTTGGTAGCAGCAGGTTTTGGATGGGTGAAAAACAGGAAAATTAAGTTTAATTTAGAACGCATTTTCTAGACATTTCTAGCTGTTCAAAATGACTCCGTTTAACTCATATAACTTAAATACACTCTCAGTGTGAACAATAATGGTTGTTACTTAAGAGATCAAAATCAACGCTGAACACAAAAGTAGCTGTAAATAACGCGTAAGACAGTCTGTCCCTCTGTTGGATTTTACATCTCTCCACTACATTATGTGATGTTTGTGATGTAATCTATGTGTCAGGTTTTTAAGATGTTGCAATTGTTTTTTCCGATATTCATATCAAGTTTATATTTCACTTCATATAAGATTTTGTGAGTTTGTGACGGTCTCTACAGTGTCTGCAATGACATACTAAACAAAAAATAGCTAGGCATAGAAAAAAACTATTACACGTCACCTAAGATTGGATATATGTTTTTCCGCAACATTTGAATTATGAAAATGACAAATTGTACATTTGTCATCTACTGTGACGTTTGCCCTTACACTCAGAATCACGTCTGTCAATCTTTCATGTTCCCAGACATATACAGTGTACACTTGTTTATCATATTTACATTACTGAAGCACCGAACACAACTTTTACACCAGTTTCGGGTTACAGGAGCGTCTAGATGTGATGAATATTAAAAAAAACGCCAGATATTCGTGGAATGTCACTTCACAGAGGTGCTGCTGACAGCTGGGGATTACCTGATCTCAACCGGGCGGCACACCCGTTACCAATCACACTATGGTCAAGGATAACGTTTAATATTCATGAGCCTTTGCCTTTGAAAGGAAGAAATCACCGTCAATCCGAGCTACTTAATATTCATCAGCCGATGAATGGTTCCTTTAGAACGTCCAACCAAACTTACTTATTATTCATGAGTCGTAGAAACGCCCCTGTTGACGTCAATCACAACTTACTTAATATTCATAAGCCGAGCCTTCGTCATAGTATGCGTTCGCCACAGGTACGATTTTTAAAATCACACGCATAAAAACGTAACGCAACATGTTTAAAGCAATTCATTTAGAATATTACAAAATGAACTAACATTTCTTGCGTTTTTAATCGTGTATTTTCGTTTTCAAACTTTACAAACAAATGTAAACCTGTCACCTGTTCAACGATCTTCTTGTATCTTTGAGTGGCTTGATGGATCAGATCTCGCACCATCCAGCCGTCTTTACACGGCACGACAACCCCCGTGCTGCCAAACTTTACCGTCACCTTCATGTTCACTCCGTCATTCGAGACGCTGAACGTCCTCTTGGTTTGTTTATCACAGTTTGTGTGAAAACCGTCGTTTCTCTTCCGCCACAGAGCCTGCAGGTGTCATCGGTCAACTAACACAGGTGCGATCATCCGCTCTCTTCAAAGTAAAACACAACGTCCGTGAACGGAGTCTTCATCCGGTAAACATCCAATATCTGAATAGGGAGAAATGTTAAAAAAGACAGACAGGTCGTGATATGGTAATATCAGGTGAACGCGCGCGAGGTCCAGGGTGAAACCGGAAGCGTCACTTTGATTTGAGTGCGCGCGGGCTCGTATGCGCTGCAGTACACATGCTCACATGTTAAGCGTTCAGTGTTACCTAAAGTCAAGTGTACTTCACTGAGATCACTGCAGAGCGAAGTGCGTGTAAGTATTGAAGACGAGGAGTCTTTCATTCTCATAGAACTGATTGTATTTGGTTCACGTTTCATCCCAGTTGTGCTGTTTATATTGCAGGTGACCACAGACGGCTCGTCTCCTGTTGAGGTACAGTAGTGTACAGAGGTACAGTAGTGTGTTGTTCACACATGATGAACAGTTTTGTTAACTGTTACATTGTTTAATAGCATTTTTTCTCTGTGGGCAAAGCAGTATTCACTGAAGTCACTGAATTTCCACTGTTATAAATTAAACTGTGACAAATATCTCATCTGGTTTGAACTACTCGATCTTCCAGGCTGAGCTCTGCAGTGACATTTTTCAATTACAATAAACTGTTCTCACAGGGCCGCGTTTTGTGTCCCTTTGGCAAGTGTTCTATTGACCCAATTACAGTATCACCCTCTCCACCCTCTCATACACCCTCTCATACACCCATATCTCTGATTATACTGATGTGACAGCTTTATTCATACCATATTTTGAATGGATTCTAAACAGCATTCATGTTCTGTAATTAGTTTAGATGAATTATGCACCAGTATTCTTAATCAGTCCCAGACTGTTTGCCCAGAGGGCCCACATAGACAAAGACACTGAACCATCTGAATAGTAAACATTTCTCCTTAGCTTTGACATGCAGTAGATACACATCCAGAAAGACAACAATACGCTGGATGATAAGTTGGCACTGCCCCTTTAGTGCTGGGTCACCTCATTATTAAAACAGGAAGTGCCAACTGTGCCATCTGGAGGGGTGTTTGTGCCAGCTCAAGTCTGTGCTTGTGTCTTTCTGATAGACTATTGTTTCTTATACAATTCAGTGGTATGTTTAATAGTAGCATCACCATTAACAGTGTGGAGACAGTTATGGTTTACAATTATGCCTCTCACCCATAAAATGTAATGAGGAAATCAAAATATTTTGGAACATGCCGAGATGAAATAGACAGTGAATAGTCTCACAGCAGATCAGCTCTGGTTTATGAGGTACATATCTGAACAAGCATGACAGATGTGTGAAACATAAAAAGACACTTAGCCAGCCTAGAGAAGTTAATGGTGCAGGTGTAACAATCTAGTAACCATAATAAAACTGCTAAACATTAATTGTTAAATCCTGTAGGAATGATTCTGAGCGTGAAACTTGTTTAATAGATCTTTCGTCTACGACTTCAGATCAAATTAAAGCTATTTCAACTAAAATATAAATTTACTGTAAGGCCTAACGTAAACTTAATTGCCATTTGACGTTTCATTGTGTACAGTAATTTCTCACCAACATTGTATTCTTGTATGTGTTGTGTCATTTATTTACATCATTTACAATCTTGTTCTTGTAGATAAATAAAGTAGCAGCTGGAAGTTCTGTCATGTAGCACAGAAAAGAATTGACTGAACACAATTCTAATGGGCTTTAGATTGACTAGTGTAGAAGTGTAGAACTGTAAATAATACATTTCGTCTGAAGATTCATTGCAACTGCCATAAATTCACCATTCAGACCTCAATGAAATGTTTCTGTAGGTTTGTTGTTATCAGTTACACAGTATGTATATATCAATATGCGCAGTAAAAGGTATAGACACCAATTTGCAGCAACAAAGTAACCAAAAGTGTTGGCCAATTCCCAGCTAACAGGGAATGTTCAAATGCTCTTGGATTTATTAAAGAGATCAGTAACAAAACTTTGTTGACATATGTCAGTGTGGAATGAAACCAATGAGCCTAAGACCTGTTCAAATCTCAACGAGAACCAATATGCCGAAGCAAGAAACATTCAAATGAGAAGTGATTTATCCCTGGAGAACCTGCTCTGTCCACATTTCTCCAGGATGGCCATGTACAATTATCCAGAACTGCACAAACAATTCTAAAAAATATATGAAAAATGGAAGAACAGCATCCATAAACTAGCAAGGTTGTGTTGCCTTGGCTATTGCCAGTGGCCTTGACAGCAAAATCAGAAAGTTTTATTACAAGTTTTATTGGCGATACTCTTTCCTGGCCAGGAAACAGCTGCCTAGGGTCATTGCCAGGATGTCGACCGAGGAACCCGAGTTACCTCTAAAGTGTTTTGGCTATATGAGGAGTTCGAAAATATAACCTCCCCAGAGTAAAAGTTATATTACAGATAAGCCAAAAATGGAATAAATTGGGTAACATGTTCAAAAATAAATAGTTGGGAAGCAGATCATTAGAGGAGTGTAAACAGACACTGAATTCCACAGTGTCAACATCAGTTTAGACTCCAGCATGGTGGTGATGTCGTCGGGATGTGGGAGTGCTTTTCTGGCTCAAAACCAGAGGAGCTTGTCATGTTCCAGAATGTTCTTAAGGAGAACATCAAGTTGTACATCTGAAACGGAGCCATATTTGGTCAGCACGTCCATCGAAAACACAGACAGAAAATTGCCAGTAAAATAACAGAAGTTCTGTGGGACAAAGCAAAACCTAGGAGTAACACGAGAGACCGATCTCATGTTTCAGAAAGTGTTTGTGATGAGTCCTGAAGAAGCGTGAGAGAACGTTTCACACAGAAGACACAGGTGTTTCCAAAATGCATTGAATGATTAGCTACAAAAAACGCCATTTTGTTCAGTCGGGCGGCATTTCTGAGATTTTTCACGGTTATAGCTCACAGTTATAACCTCATTTTATAGAGTTTTAATTGATTAGGCTTGATTGAATGTCTTATTTCAATTATACTGCCAAAAATATGAAAATGAAAAGCACATGGACTGCAGCCGAAGAGTACATAGCTGTTCATAGCTGTTCATAGCTGTTCTTGCGTTTGTTCAGCAGACGTGTGATTATCAATGGAGAGAATTATTTACCGTGTTCCACACACCTGGCTAAACCGGTTATATTGTGTAATGTGGATACACAATAACATGCATTTGTGTTCATTTTAAAGTGAATGTTCCTGTAACTGTGGTCTTACTAGATGAGCTCTGTTTGTGTGACTTCATCGAAACAAAATCTGAGTTCAGGAGATGACTTTTTCCGAGATGGAAAAGTCTCAGGTTGGAAGTTTATAGTTTAGAAGTCAGATTTTCTATGATAAAGAGAACGCAGCACACCATTCGGTTAAATGCAGGCAGATTTTTACTGCAAGATATAGTGTAACAAATAAAGCGTGTTATCGCTTTGCAGGGATATGTATCAGAGTTACTCTTGTGCTGTTAAGGCACCACTGTTTAGTTTTTCACCAATTCTTCCTGTTTTGGGTGGAACTAGTTTATCGTCTGTAATGTAGACAAAGGGAACACGTTAATACACACTACATGTCTGTTTAAAGAATAAACAACTTCTCTAATGACACAGAGATTTCCACTCACTTCCCTCGTGAAAGCACAGTTCTGCAGCCTTTGTCTAGCCAGCTAGAAAGATAATGAGTGTGTAGACTTTTGAGAAATGTAACGCAACAACTGTTTTCCATGGAGCTTCCCAGGTCAATGAAATCAAATTGCTGTTCGCTGTTACAGAACAAGATGCGCTGTTGCTTATCATAGTTGAATTCCTCATGCGTGGTTGGCTTCAACTCATTTATTGCATGTTATTGCATATGCATTCATTCTGTGGCCCTATAGACAGGACCTGTTTGCCTGTGAGGAAGTCAGTTTGTGTTCCCAGACTCTTTAAAAAACTTGACTCGTGACTTTTATTCTGTATTTCTCATAAATTTCTCCTCCACATCTGCCCCATCTTCCCCTTATCATCCATTAGAAGCCCATACAAACACTGAGCACTTCGCATAAGCAGTAAGCTTTAGTAGAGAAGTATGCTCATCTCACACAGTAACTGAAGGCCAGGTTTGGACGTGTCAGGATGTGACAGGCTAGTGTAAACAGACAGTACTGTCTCATCTGTTTTCATTCGCTGATCTGGGCTTTACTTGGTATCGTGCAATGTTTTAACAACCCTGAATATATTTCCACTTCATAACCAAACAGCAGACGGTCTTCCTGGATCTGTTTGCTTTTAACCCACCGCGTCTGTGAGAAGGACCGGTTAGTTTAGGTAGAGTGATAAGAGGGCATTGGATATAAAGAACATCAGGTGGTTTCCAGTCAAACTTCCATGAACATCTAGTTAAGTTGAAAGCAGTTATATTTGACTACCAGTAAGAAACATAGAAAACAATGTTTCAATTGTTTCTCATTGCCAGTGATAAGAATACATGGGGAGTTTGCTTAAGCTGCTGTTTTAGTTTAGTACAAACATCTAACACAGTGATCTTAACTGAAACACAAGTGAGAACTTCATGTTTCTGGACTCTGTCAGAGCAACAGATACATTGTCCTGTAATGTAACTATATTCAGTAGTTGAATTAGGGTAAAGCGCTGTGAGCATGAACCAAAACTGGCCAGATCAGGGTTATTAAAAGGTCTATTGTGTGTTCTCAGGGGAACCCATGTGTATGACAGTGCTTGGTTCCTTTAATCAGTAACTCGCGAACAAAGCATCCTTTAAGCAATGTAAAGCGCCTTTAAACATCCACAGCCAGTCAACACAAAGGTCTGCTCTGTTCTGAGTGAAGAAGGTGATTGTTTAGAGGTGCATTCTGGGTTTGAGGTGGATGAAGCTCTGAAGCTTTGACCCTGGACAAGCACTCACACATCTTCATTCCTGCAGCAGGCAAATATATCGTCCTTGAACTGTTGTATTTTTTTATTAACGGCAAGCAAAAGTCCACAGAATCCACATGACCGGTCAAAAATACTTGTGTGTTTTGAAAAGCATAATAGGTTTAAATGGAGGTTTAAATTTGTCTGAAAAACAAACTTCTTCCCCACTGAGTGTCTATTTGCAGTGTATACGCGTGGTTGCATGTAATTTAAGAAATTCCAGAAATATGTCAAATTTGTATTTATTCATTCAATTTTTTGCAGTTTTGTTTGGTGACATTTGGTCAACTTTAAAGACGGTAACTGATGGAATCAAGCCAAACTAAGAGACACTCAAGACATAATAAAAAATAAGAAAACAAGCTTTAACTAAAACTCTTTACACATTTACAAGACAGAACTAGCATTAGCACAGATTCACACCTGTGTCTAATGGATCAAATTAGCAGATTGTCACAAATCTTTTCCCACCTCACCGGCGTCTCTCTTGCACTGCAGCTTCCGCTACATTTGTGGAGCAGCTTAATTAAAGTTCATTATGACATGCTAACGCTTAACGAAGAAGGAACGAATCCTGCCATGAAAAACGACGGCGATTCCGGAGCGAACAAAATGTTCCTAATTTCCCGGATAATTACTGCAAACGTCTGACAATGATTGGGGCAATTATGAGGTACGTTTCCAACAAAAGCAAACAGGGTGGAGGTAAAACAAGAAACAACAGGAAATGGCTTTGTGGGGTTGTGATGAACAACACAGGGGGACTGTGTTAGAGAGCGAGAGAGAACAGCTGGCATTAAAACTCGCCAGTTTAATATAACTGAATAACAACGTTCATTTATCACAATGAGAAAACTCTGCTTGTGTGCCGCATGCCCAATCCTTTAGCGAAGATGCTACGCTAATGCATTCTTTAGCTTTTAGGAGCCAGCTGGACTCATAGTGCTGTCCACACTGCAGTATTTATTCATTTATCACAACTCACAAAATTAAACTCTGTCCTTCATTAATAGCCTGTTTTAACCGAGGGTTCATTTAGTTGTACTTGACAGGAAACTTTAGGAACCGCTTTGAGGTTTTGTACAGCCAGCCAGAGTTTCAAACTGCATATTATAATTATATGAACTTATTTTATGCTTTGCTTACAGTCATAAACCACCAATGCGTTTCTCTTGTTTGGATAAAGATCTTTTGTGTTTCATTCAACAAACAAACAGGTGTTTGGAACAACACAAAGGATGAGTAAATCATCACACTTTACATTTTCAGATTTTTCTCTGGAAAGAATACTTGACTCAGCATTTGATAACAGACAGCAGAACATAAAACGCGTGATGAATCTGCCACACAGCAGCACGCGTGTGCTCTGTCAGCCTCATACTTCATCATATCAAGCTCATGATTGGTCAAGCATAATTAACCAATTACACACCGGATCACTGGCCACCGTCAAAACAATTACGTTCATATTGAAGAATAAACCCCCTCAGAGTGAAGTGGAAGAGACTCGCTTCAATTCTGAATCATAACAATTTATGTAACCTTATGTAAATCCTGTGGAAATAACAAGTGCTACGCAAACACACACAGCAGCGTAGAAATCGGAAGATAAGACAGATTTGCGTCCACACTGTTTATTCAGGTACCAATTAAGTTTTTAACAGTGCTTACTCTTACACATTTTATTAGGGATTGAGTCACAGTGCTGCTGTCAAATAGGAAGCAGTTGTGGAAACAGGAAGTGCAGAATGTGTTGACCATGAAGCTACTGATCTGTTACAGCGATAACTGAGAAGGAACGTTTTGGATTTGACATTTAAACTGACAAATGCCTCAAAGACCTTCTGATGTTTTTATTTTCCGCTTGATTTTCCAGGTTGCCATGCAGTTGCTAAGGTGTTTCATTTGGGCAAGTTAAGCAAGTAGCATCTTGCTTAACTCAGTTTTTAGGGTGTTCTGGATGGTTGCTAGGGTGGCAAAGTAAAAAAAGCACACACTGAAGTCTGGTACTATGGTTATAGATAAGTCTATGACATGCGTTCACCTGTAAATCATGTCCACACTCTTTATTTTTTGGACAATTCTGCATAGTGCACCTTAAAAAGCACCAGTAACTCATATTATCATTGACGTTATGCAATTTGTTACATAACTTTTTGAATGCAGATATCACCAGGTGGACTTACAAAGAATTTCAGAGACTCCTGTTTATCCTGCTAAGCTACTGAATTATCTTAACTTCTCAAAGCAGCATATAAACTCTTCCACGTTCAGACACATCTAAAGAAGAGTTATATTGACAGAGATTATGAGATTGACGCATTCCTCCTCTGTGTTTCAGTCGGATCACGGCCCTGATCTTGGAAGCCCGCGTGTAGCACGAACTCTGGACTCAGTCTTTGAAGTTCTGGCTGAGATGACCCTGAATGTGCCATGCATTCATAAGGAATGGTATGGAAAACTTGCAGGAAAAAGAGAGATAAAAGAAAGTTGTGAGACTCCCGAGAGAGAGGAGAAGGAAAGAGAGGAAGAGAAGGAAAGAGAGGAAGAGAGCGGTAAATGAATGAGAGGTCTGAGGTTTCGTTATGAAAGGATAAAGGGGAGGAAGTATTTGTGAGGTCTGTTTTGGTGACTCGAGATGAAACGAGTTCTGAGTTTCTGCTTCCCAGCGTTTCATTTTTAATTCTTGTGCTTTGATTAGCTGCTCAGTTTCTGATTATGATGCATATTGTGAGTGTTTTCACGATACATTATTTAGAGGAAAGAAATCTGTTATGAGAACAAGCTCTGAGAGAACGTGATAAAACACACGCAAAGTGATGGTTGAAGTGCTGATCATTGCCTGTATAATGTGTGCAATTATGCCACATCATAGAAGAACAATGGTTCTTTTGGTTCTTGATAAAAACCTCTACATGAAAGGTTCTTGAAAGAATGATTTTTTGGTTCTCCATTTAAGGCAAAATTCTTTTTAAGTTATAAACCAGCAGAAAATGAGTTTGAAGCTTCTTAACTGGCTTTCATTTATGTTGTAAAGAATCGTTTCTTTAGATTTCTTCTGTCCAAACTGCAGCAAAAACAAAGTCCTTCATTTCATGATCTCGATACACTGTTCTTTAACAACAGATCAATTACAATTGAGTTGCAGTAAGCGGAATGTATTGATCTGTGATCATAATTTCCATAAATGCTGTTAGTCCAGGAGCATGATTGATCCGGGCCAGAGTCAGGCCCATTCGTGTATATATGAGCATTATTTGAATCATAACGGGAGTCATATGAACTATAGACTGAAGAAACATTTTCTTTAAGATTTACCATCACAAAGGATATACAGCAATGAGATTAAATGGAGACCCCAGTATTCACACACATCTGCATCTGTCTTTAATATTGTGCTGGAATATTTCATTTTAAAAACCTCTAATTATAGCTGTAGAAACACATTTCACAAGTGTAAACATGTAGCAGCACGCTCAGAGCTTGTGTGATTCTGACAATCTCTTCATCCCAGATCAATAACTCCCTGTCAAAAACAAGATCATGTGCTTTAAGCTTGTACTTAGCTTGGCTTAAGAACAGTGAGTTCATTAATAAGGCCAATAAGATGATTTGATCTTTTCGTCTGTCTATCTATCTATGTGTCTACATACCTGTCTTTCTTTCTGTCTGTCTCTTTCTATTATCTGATATGACCACTCACACATAATGCAAGAGAAACATTATTTTAAACCTTCTTCGTTGTTTTTGCAATGATTAATAATAATTATGTAGTGTGCCCACATCCTTACAGGAAATCAATGAACACACAGTTCCACACAGGGTTGGAAACACACACTGTAAAGGTCACTGTGTGGCTGGGAAGCTAAAATCTTGGTTCAAGGTTTCAGAGCAAACAGACATTGTCTGTCTTTGTGACCCCAGAGAGAGTGGAGGTGTTGACGCATCAGGCTGTCGGCTGGCTTCAGCTACACAGTGCCACCTACAGGCCGAAAGCTATCCTTACAGCTTATATTTACAGTATAGGCCCCTGACACTTTTTTTAAGAGATAAAAGAAATGAAAACCACTTACAGTACTGAGTGGTACAACTGGTTTGAGACTACAGTAAAATTACAGCAACGTATCATTATCATGGTAAAAAAAACATGGCGTTACCATGGTAACTTAGAGATATATATATGAGCTTTTATGAGGCTTGCGCATGCAAAATTTGCAATTATGATGCTAGGATGATATGGGTGGTTGCCATGGTGTTGTTGTACAGTTGCTATGGTTTCTAGGGCTTTTCTAAGCGGCTGCAAATTATAAGGTATTTTAGCACATTGCTAGGTGGTTGCTAGGGTGTTTTGGCTGGTTTCTAGGTGGTTACTTGCTGTCTCAACCCAGCACACACCACTAAAAATCATTTTTTACGAGCTTCTGTCAGCGCTGTGTTATCACAAGACATTTACCTTGTTTGGAGGAGATAATTCAAACAGTCATCCGTCCAATAATAAACTCCGTCTGTCTGCTCGTGTGACGCAGATAGACATCCATTTCCTTTATTAGCTTATCTTATTGACCTCAGGATATGAGCTCTCTTCATTATGCATCTTCATTATCATTTTTCAATCGAGGTAATACCGCAGAAAGTCGCAATGAAATAATACGCAGTGACAGCGAAAGAAAAATCACTACCCATAGTCATTTTGAGTCTGTAAACCGCTGTCACGAGAACGCGCGCACACATGTTCACGTCCGACGCTGAAGTTGCACTGCGAGCACATTTAGCGGCAGCTGGTTATCAATCACGTCCGATCGTGTCACTTCAGTGGAATTGCAAAGCCCTGCGACACGGGCAACAATACGCTTTATCCGCGTTCGGTTTGTTCCGTGGCAAATCTCATTATAAATGTCCCTTTGATAAATCAACGCTGGCGTTTATTAAACACAATGAGAGCGCTTGAAGGGTTTGCATAAGCTTGCCTGTGGACCGTGGAATTCAACGAAACACCAGTTGGTCTGAATATATGGTATTGTGTTGTGTTGCATTTGTGGTATTTGACACTGTGTAAAAGTCATAGGGCGACGCCGTATAAACAATTTGGTTAATGAGCGAGTGCGCTGTTTGGCTCTTTATTGCGGCAGAAGCGCGCAGCAGGAGAGACGCAGGGCTGTACGTCTATGTCACATTAAGCAAACAGAGCTGCTAACTGGGAACAGATCTCACGAACAATTAGCTGTGTTTGCTAAGGCAAAAATAACTTTTACTGTTGCTCATACAAACAACCTCCAGTCCAAACCACAGTAAATTTCCCATCAAAATAAACATTGCTGCATTCTGTATTGTACATTGGCTACTCATAATATGTTTAAATGTACTGTAAGTCACTTTGCAAGTGTCTGCCAAATGCATAAATCTAATGACACAAGTCCATTTTTAACCCCTACCATCCAACTGCCTCTCTTAGAGACATGATAGCTCTATTTAAACAGCTGCTTGAGGAAACGTGGTTATACTCTTTGGTTCAGATGTTTAAATGAGGGATCAGAAAATCTGAGTGGTTTGGTTTGGTTTGGTTTGGTTTGGTTAGTAAGCAACCACCTAGAAATCACCCAAAACATTTAAACAACCTCTTAGCAACGCCCTAGCAACAGAGTAATATGCTACAACAATTCAGAATAACCATATAACAACGCCCACCACCCAAAACATTCTAGTATCATGGTGGTGAGTTTAGCCTGGACAAGCAGAAGTCAGATTTTCTACAGAAGAAATCTAGTTAGCTAGTGTGTGTGTGTGTGTGTGTGTGTGTAAGAGAGAAATCCTACAGAGAAATCACATGATGCATGTCTTCAATAACAGCACAGTTCTGTTCATCTGCAGGAAATGAACGCTGATGGTTTGTGAATCAGAGACTCTTTTATTGCTCCATCTGTTTCCCTTAGATACGGCTGCCATTAAGTTAAAGTTGTAATGACACTTTTTGATCTCTTTTGGTTTTACTGACATTCCTCTCTGTATTCAGGTTGTTCATTTCTCAGTTGTTTCTCATTAACACCAGTGAGATTAAATGGAGCGCAAACAGAGACTGAAGTCTCCTGCTTCTTAAACAATACAGCTCAAGAAATCTCACGTGTGTCTCCTCTAGAGTTTCAGGAAACATCGAAACTTTTACTTATCTGGACACATGCGATCACATTCTCAACAAGTTATTCTTAGTGTAGATTTGTTGTTGCTGTTAGCGGATTACAGTACACTCGAATTCAACAGTGCAGACGAGAAACCTGATGTCACTCTGAATCATAAGTCATAAAAAGACTCGTAAAAAGTTTAACCTCCATGCAATAAATTACATTTTCCTCTGGGTTTCCCTGGAGCTTTTCTGATTGGTTGGCTGTTTCTGTCTGAGCGGCTCAGAAAGCGAGCAGGTGTCCTGCAGCTCTCATTCTCAGTGAATGTACGACTGCTTCAGATCCTCTCTTATCTTCTGCAGAAATCCAGCTGCACGGATGAAATATTGGACTGGGGCTCAGAGGAACCCGTCATCATGTGACGCGTGAAGCTGGGGCTCTGAAATAACAAAGCATAGGTTAAACAAAGACAAGTGCTAGCAGATGTGTGAATCAGTCAACAGACACATAAAACTCCACCAGTTCACTGCTCACTGTAACACATTTGTCATGCGCCTGCACTCAGAGTCGGTTCGTTTCTCACCGTGTTGCTAACAAACAAAGAAATGCTTTCTCAGCAAACAGGGAACGTTCTCAGAACATTGGTTAATGTTCTCTAAAAGTTCTCTCAAAGTTCTTGCCGTAACGTTAGTAAAACATTGTCTAGTGTTATCTATCATATATATATAAAACATTACTCTTAAGAAGTTCGTGGAAAATTTAAGACATTCCAGAATACGTTACAGAGACGTTCTTAAAACCAAACAATATTGTTAATACAACAGATAAAAAAACCTTTTAAAATAATGTTTGTTACTTAATGGAAACATTACAAAACATTCTTACAACCTAATGTTAGCTGGGAAACTGGAAACATGCAGCTCTTTGAACCGTTTCTCCTACACAGCAATGAGAATGAATGGAGAGCAAAAAGAGACTCGTGCTTCATTTTTCTGCTTCTCCAGTAACGTCTCCTGAGCAGAAGACTGGCCAGATAACACAGAAATGAGTTTTAAAAAGAGCTCAACAATGTCTCAGACTGTGCTCCCCAAGACTAAACAGTCTTTTATGCTATCCACAATAAGTGTACAGCTCGTTACTGTAAGCTAACATTTGTGCTCATTTTTATGTAATTTTATGTAATTTTGTGTAATTTCAGAGGAAACATGACTGAGAGACACTCGCATGACACTTGAGAAACTCCAGTAGACGTGTGGAGCTACTGAACAGAGTCACTTCTGAGCAGCACAATGTTCCTCATGATGCTTCAGAAAATGTCTGTGAGTCATTGTAATAAATCAGACGGCAGGATAAATGAAGTCAATGCTGTTAAATGATGCACAGGATGATGAAAACATGGTGTTAAAACAAGCTGTTTGCTACATATGGTGTCATAGAGATCAGACAGCATTAGCCGATCTCTGACCCGTAACATGTTCATACAATCGTCTCAGAAGTCATTACCTGCACTCACACGTGACGTGGAAATGAACTGTATCAGCAACTAATGATCTGTGATCTTAATCATAAAAATCACATTTAAATCACATTTCAAACGGAAAACTTGCATATCATACAATATATACTGTTGCTATCTAAATTATTTGGTAAACTGTGTGCAAAACATTATGTAGTAAGCAGTGATAAACGTTTCAAAAAGTAGTATGCCACTTTTAAGTAGTATTGTCACATGACCACACTCATTTGGAAATAACCGACATATAGTTTTCATGCTATCAGTTGCAGTTGTTATTAAACTATATTACTCATATGGAAAATAAACAGTAGTTGTTATCCAGGTATTTAATGTAAACAGAAATGTGTGTACTGTATATATAAATACTGCAGAAATACAGAGTGTTGAATGTGATGTACAGTGAGTGCTGCCCTCTAGTGGTGTCAGTGGCTCACTGTCAGTCCTCAGTGTTCGTTTAGCGTGTCATAATGAGCAGCTGCTGCTCCTCTGTGTCTGTGGGGAGTCCAGGGCTCCCATTCAAACCCCCGGGGCCAAATTAGAAGCCATTAATGCAGTTACTCAGACTGGCATAATACTGTTGATAGGCAGCTCCAGCTGATCTGAGACCTGTCCTTTCACAGCTTCATCTCGTGTCAGAGCAGTTTAGCACAGCGTGTTGTAAAACTCTGTGAAGAGAACACAACAGAGCACCTGATAAACACACAGTGTATAATGTGAGAGCGACAGCTGTGGGGTTTTTGTGGAACAGAATGTGAAAACAGGGAATATCGTGCTGTATTTTCCTCCTAATTTCTTTGAACGGTTAACAGACGTACATTTGCAAACACAAACAAGAAATAACACACCCTCTGTATGTTAGCATTGTTGTTTGTGAGGGGAACATGAATGAGAAGTTATTTAGCATTCAGGTAGCTCTAGGCTAGGCTAATATTTCCAGTTTCATTATTTGTTTTATTTTGCATGAAATAATGTTTTTGTCAAAACACAGCACAAAACCTCTACCCCACTAAAATGTAAAACTGAGAAGATGCTACCCATCGCGGTTTATTGTAAATTCTGAATAAATAAAAACATGACATTGCATCCAAAGAAATTTCAAAAGCACAAATGAAGTAACAGTTTTTATACACACTTCCTCTCAGCTTCATACAGCACTGTGGCTGTAAACTAAACTGAACAGTTTAGAAACATCAAAATGTACATGTTCACAATTCAGTCACA
>JAZGTI010001168.1:0-47763 GCA_036877585.1 Botia kubotai | reverse complement strand
AGCTCCTGTCGGGTGTACGATGTAAAGGCACTACTGTTCTGCACGAACAGACCCGAGATGAGCAGGTAAAATACTGCAAATTTGCAGAAACTGGAGAGACACTGAGCCTCGCGATGTGTACGCTGTGATTTCAGGGAACTGTGATCTTTTTCAGAAAAAGTTATACGAAAAAGCAGAAGAAAATGGCATGCATACAGGCAAACTGACATCAACACCCAAACAAACAATTTTCTGAATAGTTGCTACTGTAGATGTCTGTTCTGTGTGTGTATTGAACTAAAATATTGTGTTTTACACATACTCCTGGCTGTGTAAACAGGAGAAAAATGATCAGACCCACCATCACAACACCATTGACACTCCTGTAGTCAACAATAATACATGCTAGCTGTTAGTCACTGCTTTATGAAGGCAGAGCAATGAAAGGAGGGTTGTGTTTGTTGATTTCAAATATCAACAGCGTTTCTCAGAAACCGCTAACTGCACCTTTAATTTGTATTGCTGTGTTACTCTGGTAGTAACAGATCTCAATGTTCAAGAGGTGACAGAGTTACATTCAAATATCTGTGCTATTAGATCAGCTAATCTCACAACAGGGCAACGAGAGAATCTTACTGAGCAAGGTAATTCAACTGTTGAAAGTTAGTTTTATTGAATTATACCCTCCTACTGGAGGTAAGTAAAACTAACTTTCAACAGTTGAATTACCTTGCTCAGTAAGATTCTCTCGTTGCCCTGTTGTGAGATTAGCTGATCTGAAGGGAGTTAGTGGTTTGTGGTACACTGAAACTGCAACATGCGCTTGTGTTGAATTGTGAATTTTATTCAAAAACATTCTGGGAAAGAACAGCATGTAACAATGATCTTAAATTGCTGGAAGCATTGATCATGGTTAAAATACACATGGAATGACATGAAAATAGCAATTCTAACAAAAAAGCACACTGATGACATCTACTGTTTTAAACAGTCAACATATGGGCAATTTTAAATACAAAACAAATACCGGAAAACATACTTTTCCTCCAAACTACGGGTTTAAATAGCTCGTTTTATTTTTGTTTAAAACTTAACTGAAAAATCAATTTGTTTAGCTTAACTGAAATATTAATTTAATAAAGAAAACAAAACATGATTTATATCATAGAGTACATCTGAATAGTAGACATAATGGATGACACTACGTAAAATCATCGAGGTAGAACAACAAAAAGTTCTTTATCATCCATGTGATGTCATGTATAAAGACTTGCAAGCTAAGGTAAAGGCATGAGAGGCAGTTTCAGCAACAAGATGGTAATACACAACAAACTCTCCTGCACTGGTTTAGGGGGTGAATACAGTCTTCGTCTCATCCATTTATAAGTCTTGACCATATAACCCCAATTTTGTCATCTCTGTACTGGTTACATGTTAAATTCTGTGTTATTTATAAAATTCTACTGCTTACCTATAAAGTATTTAAATGGGTTAGCTCCTATGTACTTAACTGATCTTCTTTTACCCTAAAAACCAATGCGTGCCTTACGCTCTCAAACCTCTGGACTTCTGGTCATACCCAGAATCAAACAAGTCCACTAAAAGCGGCAGAGCTTTTTTGCACTTGGCTCCTAAACTCTGGACTCCTAAACTCTGCCCAATGCTGTTCGGGGCTCAGTCACTCTGTCGCAGTTCAAATCTAGTTTACAGACACATGTCTTTAGCCAAGCAATCTCATAATGCATCTCATCATTTGTTTTTCCATTCTAGCACAAAAAGTTAATAAAATATTATGCTCTTAACATTATGAACAGCAGCTACGCTAATTATTCTCTGTTTTGAATTTATATCCTGGGCTTTCAATCCCGGGGTAGCTACAGATCACAGCTACAGATGGACCCAACATCCGACTGACCAACCCAAGCTTCAGTTCATCCTGAATATTGTCCCTGCTCTGGCACAGTCAGGGGCTCATCCTCGCAACATAGAGCAATGACTACAGCAATAGCCTGGCCCACCCAAAAGCACTGAAAAAAAGTGATGGACTAAATTTTACATAGGCTATTTAAAACAGGTTGCCTGTTAAAATTTTGTTTTGAAAAATTTCCCCTCAGTTAGACTTTTCACATTAACATACATTGAGTCTTGTAACAGCAGTTTGCTGTTAGAGCTGCAATCAGTAACTTTTATGCCTATAACGCCATCTCTGGGAAACTTACTTCAGTTCTCTTTCATTAACACCAGGGCCCCATCCTCATTGACCCATTTCCTTATTTATCTCTTTCTCCGACATGTCACTAAAATCCAAGTGCTAATCCAGTTCTAACCCAAACAAATGTTTAATTTGAGCCTTTCTTTCCCTTATTTAACCAATCGTAGTTATGGACTGCAGCTTTAGCATGCCAGAGGAGAACTGGCCCTACCTGCTAAGCCTGGTTTCTCACAAGCTTTTTTTCCCTATCTATATATCACTGGAGTTTTAGTTCCTTGCCACTGTCACCCTGTTGGCTTGCTAACTGGGGGACTGCTGACATTAGCTTAGAACATTCGCTTTGTACATTATGTTGTCATCATTGTTAAATCATTTTATTAACTTGAATTTTCTTCCTTTTATCTTCCTAATTTTCTTCATTTTTCTTTATATCTTTCATTTTCAATTTTAGTTTTCACTGTTAAATATCTTTGGATTTTTTTTTATTTGTACAGCTGCTTTTAAAAGTGTGCCATTGTGAAAAGCGCGATAGAAATAAACTTGAACTTATCATTTTTCGTAACCTTTGCAGTAACAAATGTTCCTGTAGCTTAGTTGGTACAGCATTGTGTTAGCAGCGCAAAGGTTGTGGGTTTGATTCCCAGGGGGGCACACATACTGACAAAATGTATAAATTGAATGTACTGTAAGTTGCTTTGGATAAAAGCATCTGCCAAATGTGTAAATGTAAACAAATACAGCGCAATGAGCTTTCTTTAACTCGCACTAACACGGAAAACAAGCAGAACAAAAGCAATGTTGATAAAACAAAGTTATATAAACTATACTAGTAATAAAATAAGTTTCTTGAGTAAGTATTTTCTCCTAAATGGATTTTGACACTAAAATAAAGTAATGTGAACTTTCACATTTTCACATTATAGAGTTTTCTCTACACAAATCGCGGATCAGCTACACACTGCAAACACAGCCGGTGTGAAAGCACAGCGAATACGCCTGTCCTCCGCTCTGCATGCGCGCTGGATACACACCGCATGTACTGGACACGTGTGCGGTGTAAAACAGGCATAATGGACAGTCTGATTTTGCAGTCTGCTTAAAAAGCGCAAACCAGATATGTTCCAATTAAAGGCAGGGTGGGTGATTTTTTGTTATGCTGGTTAGAAGTCTCAACACCTCCTGATCGCAATTGCTATGTAAAGTGCAACGCAATGATAGGATGTCCTAATGTCTGTCAAACTATGTATGCGTTTATGTGTTGGAGGAAACATGGCTTTAGCTAGCTTGCTATTGTTAGCCTTTCCGAAACTGCCTACCATATTAACACAGGCAAGACAATTTAAAGTTGTTAATTCTTGTCAAGTTATTTTTAAATATTTCCATTTACATCCACTGAAAAACTAGATCTGACAAAAGATGCTGCAGGAAGTCAAGTAGGCTTCAAGTAAGCAAGTAAGTTTCTCCGGCAGCAAAACTCCTTACAACCCAACAGTGTTTCCTCAACAGACAGCAACAGGGCATCAGTGAAAACAATTTACCCCCCTCGCATGTGCCAATTGATGTAAATCTTTTTAATTTAAAAGGGAAGCTTTGACCGGTGTCTCTGATCACACTTTAATAATTTAATAGTATGATCACGCAGAACATCCAGTTCAATCCATCTCATCCCTGCAGGGCTTTATCAGACAGACAGAGGTGTAAGGCATGTCTAGACCAGAGGAGACCCCGATTCCTGCCTGTGAGCTGCAGAGAGGCACATGTACTTCCTGAAAACTAAAGCATTAAACTGATTTGTCCATGTGTGTGTGCAGCCTTGTGTGTATGGATGAGCCACTCACCGGGTCATGACAAATGTTTTTTACCCAGAAAAGGAGAAAGAAAGGTCATTTTAGGATGTGAGTTGTATCATAAGAGTTAAAATGCATAATTTTTCAATGCTAAAAAATTACTTCCATTTATTAAAGCCATTCATTAAATTCTTTAAAAACACTGTGGTGCTATAAACACATTATTCTATTTGTTTGATCACCCTGACCAGCTAAACATAGCTGCTTTCCTCACCTTGTAAGTCGCTTTGAAAAAAATGTTTGCTAAATGCCTAAATGTAAATGTCAATGGCATGAAGTGGCATTATCTGTTTGTCTGACCAATGGAAGGTAGCAGTAATGTTTGGACAAACTATTTGGAAACGTCTTGGTTACTTATGTAACCCTCGTTCCCTGAAGGAGGCAACGGAGACGTTACGTCAATGAACTGACATATTGGGTCTTGCTTGAGAGCCCTATCACCTTTGAAATAGAAAAACGTGCCAATGAACATTGGCCCAAGAGGAAAAAGCCAATGAGCATTGGGCAAAGGAGTTGTGGGCCGAGTCACGCCTTCCCGTATATAAAGCTGGCCGCAGCTCGCTTTCATTCAGGTTTGTGCTGAGGATCCGAGATGTGTCTCGGTCAATCAGTGGTGAATCAGGTTTGTGCCAAGGGGACGTAACATCTCCGTTGCCTCCTTCAGGCAACAAGGGTTACATACGTAACCAAGACCTTCCCTTTCAGTCAGTCACAACTGACGTTACGTCAATGAACTGACATATGGGGTTCCTGTGGAAAACGCTGAAAATGACCCACGTTACGGGCTAAGAATGCAAGTACAGGCTGACAAGGCAGTACTACCTATGGGAAATGTCTCTGTGCAGGTCCTACCTACTTGGACGGCTCACTATCCACAGAGACTGAAAACAGTACTGCACCAAGGGAAAGGCACGGGTTCACCAATAGGGAAACTGTATTGTGGAGAATACACATGTGGGATTACCAAGGGGGAATCACTACACATGGGCCACCTGCACAAGGACGCGGAGCAAGGGCTGCACAATGGCTGACTGTGTCATACACCCAAGTACTGGGCCTGGCGTGAGGTCACATTGTGGGTTCACCTGCTGTGAAGGAGTATAAATGCCTATTTCCCCCTAACAGGGGGGGGGGGGTGGCAATGCAAGTGAAAACACTGAGCATATATACTCCCGCCCACTACCTAGTAGACCCCAACACATAAGAGGATATGGTCTCCACCCTGAGATTGTAAAACCTTGCAAGGTTGTCGTACAGCTTACAGCTCCGCAAATGTCTGCTAGAGGGGTGCCAAGGAGGAGGAAACACTCCTAGTTGAGTGAGCCTTCACGTCAAGGGGGCACAGCACACCTTGGAAGTACACCAAGTACTTCCAAGCACTGATCTGATCGGGCAAGTGCGGGGGTCTTCTCCACGGGAAGAACACCAGTCAGCAAAGAGGCTCCACATCACAGCGTATTCTCGCCTGGTGGAAGGAGCCTTCACCTGAGTGATAGTGGCCACCACACCCGGGGTAGATCACTCAGAGTCTCCTAACCCCACCCAAGAACCATACCTGGAGGTTCCAAAAATCGGGGCACGGGTGCCAGATAGTGCCCAGTCCCTGAGAAAAAAGGTCTTTCTTATTAGGGAGAGTTTGTCGCAAGGAGCATCAGGTCTGAAAACCCGGTCTGGGTGGGCCGGTATGGCACAACCAGCAAGACCTGCTCCTCATCCTCCCTGATCTTGCACAGGTTTTGCGCAAGGAGGCTAAGTGGGGGAAATGCGCATTTGCGCCGGCCTTCGGGGCTAGCTGTGTGCCAACGCATCCGTCCCAAGGGTAGGGGAATAGAACAGCGGGCACTGGAAGGACTCGTGAAAGGCAAACAGGTCCACCTGTGCCTCAGGGCCAGCTGTGTGCCAATGCATTCATCCCGAGGGTAGGGGAATAGAACAGCGGGCAGTGGAAGGACTCGTGAAAGGCAAACAGGTCCAACCTGTGCCTCCCTGTATCGACTCCAGATCAGCTGGACCAACTGGGGATGGAGTCTCCACTCTCCTGGGCTTGACAGCTGCTATGAGAGTGCATTGGCCGCACGGTTGAGCTGGCACGGAATGTAGGTGGTGCAAAGCGACCAGAGACGCCGCTGACTCCAAAAGGAGGAGATGTCTGGCGAGTTGAGACATGCGACGCGGGCGTAGGCCGCCTTGGTGGTTGATGCATGACACAGTCACTGTGTTGTCCGTACAAACTAACACATGCCTGCCCTGCAGCAACGAATGAAACCGGCGGGGGGCCCAAAGCACTCCAAACAACTCAAAGCGCCGAGGTCCTGTCCTGGTGAACACAGCACCCCAGTCTGTCTTGGAGGCATCCGTTGTCACAACAACGTGCCTGGACACTTGTTCTAAGTGTACCCCGGCCCGTAGAAAGGCAATGTCCTACCAAGGGCTGAAGGTCTGGGGGCAGGACGGTGTGACAACCACATGGTGTGTGCAGCAGTCTCATATGCATCAGGCCGAGCAATGTGACCGGATGCCATATGCCCCAGGAGCCTCTGAAAGTGTTTCAGTGGGACCACTGTCTTGGCTTTGAACATGCTCAGGTATCACTGGTGACTCATCAAGCAGTGACCATGCATACTTATTGGAGAGGCGTGCCACCATAGTGACCAGCTCCATACTGAGAAAAGAGATGCCCTGTGTTGGGGAGAGCTCGCTCTTTTCCCAGTTGACCTGAAGCCCCTGGTGGCTGAGGTGCCGGAGCACAACTGCTCCCAAGAGTGGGCCAGAATGAGCCAGCTGTAGAGATAGTTAAGAATCCGAGCAACCGCTTCCCTCGATGGGGCAAGGGCAGCCTACACGACTTTGGTCGGATGCAGGGGGACAAGGACAGCCCGAAGGGGAGAACCTTGTACTGGTATGCCGGACCCCAAACCGAATGCGAAGCCTGTGTCGAGGCAGAATCGAGACCTGGAAGTACGCATCCTTCAGGTCAATTGCTGCGAACCAATCGTTGAGGCAAACGCACAAGAGAATGCGTTTCTGCCTGAGCATCTTGAAGGGTCACTTGTGCAGGGACCAATTTAAGACATGCAGGTCCAAGATTGGCTGCAGCCCACCTCCTTTTTCGGGCATGATGAAGTACGGGCTGTAAAACCCAGACTTCATCTCGGCTGGAGGGACAGGCTCTATTGCTTCCTCACCAAGAGGACCACAATCACCGCTCGCAGGACGGAAGCATCACTGTCCACCACTAAAGTCTGTCTACACTCCAGGCTGTGTTTTGTATTTTGGTGTTATATAGGTGGATTTCAAATATCAACAGCGTTTCTCAGATATCCCTTAATGCACCTCTAAAGCTGCAATAAAGAACTTTTGCCTATCTATCACCATCTCTGTTTAAAACATAAAATCAAGAATGCCAAGTCTGTGTTTTTTGGCAGAATTAGGCTATATTCAAATTGTTGCTGCATGTTTTATTTTCTGTAGGTTAAAGTTTTGACATTGCAATAAATTATATTTACTGAAATGCTTGTACAGATATATTTACTCTAATGTGTACTATACAGTGATTTTCAACAAGAAATTGTAAGGCGCAAGATTAACTGTAAAATGTGTATTTCAGGTATGGGACTGGCATATTTTGAAATTTGGTATTTGCACCGGGGGCATTGGGCTAGTTTTGATTGGCCGTTGGGCTGGTTTTGTTACACAGACCTGGCAACCCTGCATATTTTTTTTCTTAAGGTGCATGACAAGTTTAAATTCTAAGCTGTAAGAATAAGCTGTTACAGCTTTAAATTAACAAGTCACAACGTGCATCCTGAAATCATAGGGCTGTTTTGGACCCAAAATATCACAAAAGTATTGTTCCACAAAGAAAGCTAGCTTATTACTTGACTGATTCCAGGTTTTTTTGTCCATAGCTGCCTGTTTGTGGTTTTCACTCATGTAGTGCTTCAGTAAAATACTAACATATGACAGATTCATCTCCATAATAACAAACCCTCTGTGGCCTAGAAAAACATCCATACCTGTTTCATCGGTCTGAGGGGTGGCATGCAGACAGCTCTGCTCTTAAAAGCCACTGTGCTGATAAATGTGTATTTAATCACAACTCATTACATCTACACAAACAGAAGAACCACATGTTGAAGGCATGTCCTGATTAAACGGAGCACACTGAGGTAAACAAATTAGCATTTCCAGGGTAGCACACATAAAGTGACTGTTCGTATCTTTATACAATGCACTGGAGTATCAGAATTGGATGAAATGCCCAGTTATGGACTCCAAAAAGTTGTATCCTTGTTGCAGTACGTGATCAGCATTGCTAGTGCTGTATTATCATTTTTTATGTGCTGTATTTATTGTACTGTACTAGCTCTATGATAAGTTATCCACAGATGTCAAAGAGAAAACTGCATTGACCTTTAGCCCCAAGTCCTTAGAAGCACCTTCCCAGCTAACAGGGAACATCCTCAGAATGCTGGTTAATGTGCTCTAAAATTCTATCACAAAACAGAACGTTTTGAACATCCCTAGAACATTTACAATAACATTAAAAATAGCATTTTAAATGTTTTTGTTAATTACTTGATGGTAATTTCTAATCAAAGAACCATTTACTATATTTTGTTAAAAACACACTTTAAATGGTGTGTAGGAGTGATATCACAAAGTTATACACTGTTTATGTGTCAGAGTTGAGTCAGAGTTGTATACAACAGTACAATCCACTCACCGTCTGGGTCCAGTTGGGAGGTGCTTTGGCTCTTTTTCCCCAGTCCCACCATGGCAGCCATCTTTGCCCCAAAACTGGAGCGCCTCTTTTTGTCATCATCCTCATCGTCGTTTCTACCCAGTGAACACATGTCTCCACCGACACTGGAGCTCTTGGTGATGTTAGAAGCGGGTGTGGCTGTTTGAGTCCTGTGTTTCATTTTAGATGTAAACTCACTGTCAGTGACACAGGTAAAATAAGGGACAGGAAGAAAGAGAGGAAGACAGTGGAGAGAGGAAGGGACAGGCTTCAGCTACAGGATTCAGGAGAAAGGTCAAAGGTGGACAGTCACAGTGGTACTGTATAACATCCACAGAGTACTGGACAGGAGGTAAGGAAACATCAACAATCACCAGCAGCACGAGAACATTGGACAACATTGTGGGTTTTGGAGCCACAATTTTTGGGTAATTGTATGTTAAGTCATCATTCATCTGTTATCAACTCAGCTTCACTCGACTAACAGAAGCAACATGAGACAGCAGAAGAATCCAAACTCTCAAATAGCTTGAGAACATTGTAATGCTTATAGATTACTCTCTTTGAGATCAAGAGACTTAATGGAGCTCTCAGTTATGTCTCAGATGTGTTAGAAAATAATTTTAAGAATTATCTTAAATAGAAGACAAGAATATAAGAAATATAAGAAATATTTTAAAAGAAACAAAGAAATTTAAAAAGAGACAAAGAAATTAAAAAAAATATAACAAGGAGCTTTTGTCTCCTGTATAGTAACTAAACATAAACACAAATTAGATAATTGTTGTGATATAGTAATGATATACAGCTATAAAATGTATGTGAATACCATAGTTCATGTTCAGATATTACTGAAGATACAGGGTAATATAAACAGAAAAAACGTACCAAATTATTTAAAGACCAAATTACACACAGACCTTTGTTTTCTACTGTGTCAACAATTGGCAAATTATTTCTGTCTATTTACATTGTTCATAAGGAATTTTAGGAAAAATGTCTGAGATAACAGTGATGCATAAACTTACCATAAACATTTATAAAAAAGCAATGAGAATGTGACATTATTTAGAAAATGTCAACAAGCTTTAATTAAATTAAGCAGCATTAGGATTTATTAAGGTTTATTATTTTATTTCAGATATGTGCGGCCCTCAGGTATATAGACCGGAAAACAGAATATTATTCACCCTGTGAGACAGTTTGAAGAAAGCTTATATAATGACCTATGAAGGTGACAGCAAAAAATAATGAGACGGTGACTCAACCAAAGTTCCTTATTTGACAATGTAAGAGAGGACAGCTTTGCTATGAGAAGTGAATTATATGAGAAGCATCCCATTGACATGCAGTTAATTTCTACAGATGTGACAAACAGAATTATCCAATAGCAACTGATGTTGTAGTTTCTATAGCAACTGTTCCCTCATTCCTTGTCTTTGGTGTAAATATTGTCTTTATAAGGCAGGAAAATGTTGGCAGTATTAAACCTTAAACCGAACAGGTTCACTTTTTTCTGTTTTTGAAAAAATATTGTTAACAATTTACAATAGTGTCCCTTTCATTATCATTAGTTAATACATTAGCTAACATGAACTAACAATAAGGAATATATTTTTTATATATTATATAATAAAATATTATAAGAATAATATAAGAATAATAAAATGTATATTCTTTTGATGAAGTTTATTTAACAAAGTTTGGGAGGAGCACAGTCATGTAATCCAACTAATCATCATGCAAGGGTACGTATATATAGCCATCCCTCATCTCTGTCAAATGACAGTTTTGCAGCATCACTGGTAGAGGCTGGTACCCACCTCAGTCAAGGATGGGGGGATTAGTCTGGGTTTGGGCCAAATTCCGAGCTTGGAGCCCTCTTCCCGGACCGCACGCCAAATATACATTTAGGATCATTTGTGATTACATGTTAGTGTGAACTCGTGAATTGCTTGTTAGTTTATTGTGCATTATGTTAACAGATAAAACTTTTAGTAACATTTAGAAATTGCTGAAATTAACTTAAGATAAATTCTAAGAAAGTATTGATCGTTGTTGGATTAATGTAGTTAAAAAAATAATCGCTATTGTAAAGTGTTACCAAATTATAATTGGTGAAATGAGCTGAAGATGTCTAAACGTGTGTGGGTCATGTCTTGGCTTATCTATCATACCAAACGGAAACCGTGGACAGATAGATTCATTCATCTCTTTCTCACTGCTCTACACAAAAGAACCATGGTTATATTTTTCATTTAGATGCTACCTTTACTTTATCTCTTTCCTGCCTCGTATTGTAGTAGTTAAACATTTCTGTGAAAACCCAAGAATGCAGTGAAGACTAGGCAGAAGAATGTTGACTGAAGCATATTTATGCCTGTGATATCTGGGTTGGAAAACGAATAGTTGTATCTACATTAAAGCGCAATAATCTGAAAATAACAGACAGGAAATAACCTCAGCATGGCAATGACATCAGCATTCCACGCCATGAATGCGACTCCCTCCTCATTAACCTGACATAAATAAACATCACACAAAATGTCAAACAAAAGCAGGCATAAAACACATAAAAGACTATAATCTCTCAGAATACTAGGGGTTATGTAAGAATTTGTGTTGCTAATTGGAAAAATATAATGTTTAAAACATCTATTTTATCCACTTTACTATAAACCATTAATCTATATCCAATTAGTGACCCCACAAATGATATATAAAACGTACTGAAGTGCAACGTTTTTTGCTCTAACTGGAATAGAGACAGCAGCTGTTAATGTGACACTGCTGGTGGTTGTGAAGATGACAGTGATATTATGTAAGAGACCGACTATTTGGGAAAAGTATGAGGACCTGTAGGGTAGGAAGGGGGTGGAGAAAGGTGTCATCCAGCACTAACAAACACAGAATTAGATACTAAGACGCACATCCGGAATGTGCACACATGAGCACACATTGCTTACCATAGACACGCAATGTGCTTTACACCATTATGTAAACACTATGTTCCTAAAACAACATTCCTATCAACTAGTCCCGCAAATCCAGACCTTTGACAGTTAATATAAAGTGTGGTTCACTGTGTATCTGACTCTGGGTAAGAACAGAAATAGAATATTGTGGAAAGTAACAGTTTCTATGAATAGTTATATAGAAACACCGAAGAAATAAGCATGAATTATGTGTAGACATTTTAATTTGCTACCATGTACATCAAAATTATTACCTTTCATAGACTTAATGCCATGAACCTGGTAAATCGGAACACTACAGTGATAAATTCTTCTTAAATTACTAATTTTAGCTGTCTGCTACCTTGTAAACATGACTTTCTTTGTAGTATTAACTATTTATGATTTATCCCTAAACAGCAATTGAGAATAAAAACTTGTTTTTTTTTAACAGAATAAGCTTTAGAATGACTCACACTTTGTGCTGATAATCAAAGGTCTGGTAATGCTAACCAAAACATTACATTTCTAACTTGCAGAAAAAATAGTATGTCATTTTAGCTTGACACTACAGTTTCTTAAAGTTCTACCATCTCAACAGAGCTCTAGCCAATGAACTAAAGCAGAAGTGATTACAGTGATGACCTACTGCCACTAGTTAAATTTAATCTCAGTATGTGAGCTGGAGCATCACCACTCAATTTAACAAAACAGGTTTCGGTAGGGGTGCAGTCACACTGAAGAAGCTAGGTTTACAAGATGCTGTTCTCTGTTGCTGACCTCTCAGGTTCCTCCTCTTCTTCCTCTGTCTCTGGGATCTCAGTAGTCCCTCCCACCTCCCCTTCCAGCCCCGCTCCCTGAGCACTTTCTGATTCCACCTGCTCCTGCACCACTACAGTGCCCTCCTCTCCCTGACTCTGAAGAGCTTCCACATGGCTGACGCACAAACACATAAACCATTCCATGACATCATGAAAGGAAGCATGCGTGACAGAAAAGACATGAAAGAGACAACCATAAGTTTGCCAGACATGCAGATGAAAATAAAGCACACCCTTATGAAACTAAGAAAGTGAAGATGTGAAAGTACATTTACACCAGAAGAAAAGCTCTCAGAATGACACTGTCATATTCTTCTAAACTCAATCTTATTTCTTCTGTTTATGGCTGAATCTCATAAAACATGTCAGGAATATGTCACCTTACAAAAAGGAGATTATACTTTGCATAATAAATTAGACTTATTTTAAGGACCATTAAATATTTTTGCTCTTATGCTTATTACTGTAATGCATAAAATACTACAGTATAATATTACAATTTTACAACAATTGTTATCTTGGTGGTAGTGCAGTTAGTAGTAGTTTAGGTCGTATTTATGAAATATAATAATAATTCGTTTTGTTTACTTTATTATAATTATTTGCATTAAGTTAATACTTATTATAAAAATATAAAAATCTTTCAGTGCAATGATCCTAAAATAAAAGTTTTTTTCTTATGCAAATTATCTTTTTTTGTGTTCTTTGATGTTAGGGTGAAATATAACCAAAGCTTTACACTGTACACTGCACAGCTTTTGCTATTCACCCCAATATGTCTGTTCAAAACTAACTGCACTCTGGTCACATTTAAGTTTAGAGGTTTAGTTCACTTTGTGTACAGGTGAACCCAAACCTGAACTGAACTTGAGTGAGAACTTGAGTGTGTCCAGAGTGTCAGAGGTTAGTGTGGTTTAGTGTTTAGATTACCTGATCCTGCGGTTGGCCCGGGTTCTCTCTGACTGGACAGACATGTAACTCGTGCTGCTAAGCCGAGACGTGCTCGACATAGCGGACACGTCGCTTACATCACTGTCCGATGATCTCATAGATAGACTGTCCATTCCTCGCTGTTAAAAGAAAAAATAATATTGATTATTACAATAAAACAATGGGTAACGTTCATTATTAGTTCATGTTAACACTAAAACACTAACTAATGTTAAAAAATAGAACCTTATTGTAAAGTTTTACCAAATGTTTGAATATTATTTTTTTAATTCCCTCATGAGACAAACATATGAACAGTGTGTTAAATAATTACAGGTTTCACCACTACTCCTCTAGTAAACTGATGTTACATACAGTATTTCATGAACAGACTAGTATCCTGACAGATACTTGCTGCTTTATATAACCATAAGGAACAACTTGTTGCATTGCTCTGGAAAATTGTCCTGTGGCACAATCCCATTGGTCAGAAGTTAATTATTAGGTTATGGGTTCGATCCCAGGGATTGCACATACTCAATGTATAATGCAATGTAAGTCGCTTTGGATAAAAGCGTCTGCCAAATGCCTAAATGTAAATGTAAGTGTTCTGCTATGTCAGCCTTACAAATGTGATCATGAAGCTGTACAGAAAGAAACTATAAGGAAACATACCCTTGATGGATCCTTCAAAGTACCTGTGAGGAAAGACAAAACAGGGTTTAGATGTAGGGAAACCCAACACAAAACAGAGAACTTGATTTTGTACATTTTGCTGATTAATACATTTACAATATACAACCAAAAAACTCAAAATCGCCTTACACAGGCCTTTGCACTGCTGCCAATTTAATGATACTTTTTTCAAAGAATTTTATGGTCAGTATTGCTCTACATTAGGGAACTGTATCTCTATGTCACAATTTCATATCGTTAACCAGAGCCTATGACTGAAATTATCAATTTTTTCACACTGTGAAATTTGATTGAACACACAATGGCACTAATCAGTGAAAATTGTAAAAATTGATTTGACTCATCAAGGTTAAAGATAATATATAACATATGACCCTGGGTTCATCACTGAAGATGTGTAGCACCAGAAGATGTATGTTAGAACTAACACACTTATGCAATTAATACCTAGTTTTTACAATATTGCTTTTATAACACGCACACATACACAAACAGAAGTTTGAAAGAAACTTTGTTAACACTCACATGTTGGCATTATTACATTTAAACAAGATTTGACCGATTAATGGCCATTAGAAGTTAAGAATTGAAGGTGAAGAATTAGAAGTGAACACACACAAATCTCTAGAGGTTCTACTGAAGGCTCAGTCTGTATACAGTACCTGCTTCTCCATTCTCTGACACTGTCTCTACTGCTGTGTGTGAATAAAATACAATGTAAGAGTAAAGACACATGACATATGTCACATAAATGTGAAAGACACGTGACAGTGAAAAGCAAACAAACAAGAAAATATGAACTTCAGCAACTCACCACTCATAATATACCAAAATAAAACCTAAAGATGAAATATTGTAGAAAAAGCAGAGGCTCCCCCTGGTCCCTGGAACCCACAGCACTGCACATTTTGTTTGTGTCTGAGCTGATGACTTGAATCAAGTGTGAATCAAGGCAGGGTAGGGTTTTTTCAGAAACATGTTTTGTTATGCTAGTTGAATGTCTCCTCACATCCTAAAAGCAATCACCGAGTGAAGTAGTCTAAATGTATTTATATAAATATATATCTTCTGTGGAAGGAATTGTACCATAAAATGTTAATCAAGTCATTGCATTCGATCTAAATGCAATAATACAATGTCCTACTTTGTACACATTCATGTGTTGGAGGAGTCGTGGCTTTGAGGAGTGCTCTGAACGGAGGGTGGGATCTTATGCTTTCATAGCTAGGTTCCTATTGCTAGCCTCTCCAAAATTGCCTGCCCTACCATGAAAGTGAGACTTATAAAATGTGCAGTTCTGGTCTACAGGACAGAAGACAGGACACATTGAATGTAAAGAGCACTGGGTCAGTGCTCATGTTAAGCAAAAGTTAAAGCAGAACATTTTTCTTAAACACAAACAGGTTTACTACACACTACATACAACGATAATGCTTAACTCAGCTCTGCTATATTTTCTTTGTAATTTTTTTCCTTTAATTTTAACCTTAATGTTTGAGCAGTATGTATGAAAATCATCAAACACTAAGAAAACAAACTAAATGACAAAAAAGGCGATTATCAGTTCTTAACTCACTCTGACTTCCCACAATTCATAAGTCTCCAGTTTTAATGTTTCTTACTTATTAAGCTGTTGATGTAAATTGTAAACGTTAATGTAACAACCTGAGGTAAATATTTGTTTGCTTTATTTGGACAAAAACAGCTTAAACAGTTTTCTCTAAATCCCTCGATTTTGTGTTCATTTAGTTAAATGCATCAAAATTGCCACAAAAAAGAAAATATGAGAATATATATATATAAATATGTCACAAGTGAAAAATGTTTGTCTGTTGAACTTATTTCACATCCTTGCAATGTCCACTAGGTGAAAGGTTCACTTTCACTGCCTAATATCTCCTTTTGTGTTTAAAAACATAAGGATGAGCAAACTATGACAGATTTATATTTTCTAGGCAAACTATTTTCTTAATAATGATTCCTCATAGATTGCATATCAGTAGCCATGGAATTATATATCACAGATATGGTTCCCCGTTCATATGATAGTCACTATCAAGATGCAGCAGGCAAACACTCCAATACCATTTTATATAATACAAGGCTGTTTTCTAAAAACACACACACACACACATAAAAGAACTGCCACACTTTTGTGGATTAAAGTAGTTGTACAGAACTGTAGCTACAGAAGTGGAAATTTTCAGAAACACATAAGCAACACTCCACACCAATAAGATCAGCAAAAACAAGAAGCTACATAGCTAAAGGCTGAAACCCTGATCCCTCAGAAGCACTCTAGGGATTATCTACTCTACTTAGGGCCAATGTTTGTGCCATACCAGGGACTTTCTTCTGCTGGTCTTCCCATGTCACCTCTGAATGTACACATAAAGAGAAACAGTAAATGTTTCTGCTTAAACACAACACACACCCTCTTTGCTTTAACTTGGACAGAAAACATTAAGTACAAATTGAATATATATTGAAAGGATCCAGAACCTTCATATCTAAAAAAGGACTGATTTTTCTTACAAAACATTGTCAATAAAATGTAGGTTTTTTTCAAAGCTTTCAAACGTTCACACACTTGCCTTTTCTCCCATTGACAGCAGGGGGAGCTACAGGCTTATCCTCAGGTTCTTGTGTTGGAAATGGTACACCCACACACAGACACACACGGCAGACAATGAAGTTAATGAGAGTGAGGTACTACAATTAGCATTTTCCTTTAACACACAGCTGCATTCTAAGGCTGTGTTTACACTGCAGTGATTAATGTACAGATCTGATCTTTTGACACTGCTCATATCCATGTTTACATTAGGCATAAAAACCTCCTCTGGGGTCCATTATCTTTCTTTAATTTTCAGACATATGTCATGCGCAACAGGTGCAAAATGATATTGATTAATGCAATCCGTCACAGAACAGTTAGTTATCTGTGTTTACATGTCCAAAAATATCTGTTCTGCATCAGATGTGAGGAAAAATGCAGTGTAAACACAGCGTAACAGAGGATTACCTATGCTAAAACACACACACCCTTACTGAAGACATTCTACCAACACTATTTAAAAAAAATACAGATGTATTGCTGGTGAAAGCTAAATAAATTATATAAAGAGATAAGATAATTAAAACACTCAGCCTCTCAGACTATGTTTGGAATAGCATACTACTCTACAATATACAGTGTACAGTATACAACATAGCACACAGTGTGGGACACTGTATCAAAAAAACAAAACTTTAAAATAATCCTTTTTTACTTCTTTTTTAACACAAAGAACATAAAGCTAAACATCAGTTGTTACTTTCAAGTTGAAATTTTGCTGCTCACCGAATTAAACACGAAACAAAATAAGATCATGTGACATTACAATATAGCATACCACTGTGTGAGATGTTTATAAATGCATACTGCACACTGTTTCACATAATACTTAAAAAAGTAGAATGCAGTACACAGTGTACACTGCACAGTATGCAATAATCAGTAGGGTAGTATTTAATTCCAGACATAGCCGACATCTATGGGCTCAGCCCGTTTACACTGACACACCTGGCACAGAAGCCTGCTGGGCAGGGGGTGGGGCTGTTGGTGGTGTGGAAATAGAAGGGGCCGGGGCAGGGGGAGGAGCAGGGGCAGGGGGAGTGGCATGTGTGAGAGAAGCAGCATGTACAGGAGGGGGAGGGCCATGGGCAAGATGAGCAGGAGGTGGAACAGGGGCATGGGCAGTGGAATTTGCAATGGTAGGACCAGGGATAGGAGGCTCCGTTCCCATGTAGGCTTTGAAGACAATGAGGACAACATGGTTTAAGAGGGTTGCAGAGAATGAAAAAGGAAACAAAACAAGAAAATAAGTAAACTGATCACATGGGAAACCTTTGTAATTTGTAAAGATTTCAGCCAATAAAAATTCTGTTTTGGCCAGAAAGGAAAATTAGACCAGAAACTAATTGTGAATTTGGTGAATTTTAAGATACTAAGATAACTAATATTAACAAACTCTGCAGAGGGAAATGTGGATGTAAAAACATCCAGGTTTCATACTGGTATCATAATTTATAATCAAAATATAATTTCATTTTTGTGCATCACTAATAATTTCTGTGATGACATCAACAATTCAAGGAGGGTATACTCTGCTAACTCTCAAGGAGGTTAGACGATACTACAACAGACGCTTCCTAAACAGACTATATAACTAAACTAAAAATCAACATTATTTCTTATTATTATTTAACTTCTATTTTAACTCAATTTGTTCTTAACTTTTTAGCTCAATTACTATGGCTAGAATAGTTATGTTGTAATAGGATTACCAGCCATTGTTTGTGTGATTTGGGGAGGTGGAGAGGGTGGGGCTGGGGACTGTGTAGCCCCTCCCACTGCAGCATTCATTCAAGACGAAGTGAAAGTACAGAAAAGAAAGTATACATGAAATGTGAGTATGAGAACAACACAGGAAGAAGATAAAGAAGCTAAATTAAACTAATCTGCAACTAATCTACTCTAATAGTGCTTCCTGTCCAAGTCTATTAAACATACTGTTACAATCAACCCCAAATGCAAATATAATCATTATACCATACAAACTGCTTTCCTAAAACCTTTGGACACTTAGAAAATGTCAGTATAAGTGTGACATTAAAAAGGTCTTGAAAAACTGTACAGTATGTAACATAACAATGTATACAAAATCAACTCTAATAAAGGCTGATTCTTATAAAATATCAAAATCATATTTGCAAATGACTGATGAGTACAGTATGTCTTCCATGTTTTCAAATTTACCAGTCACACTTTGAGGAAGCTGGCAGAGAGCAGGGGGAGGAGCATGAGGCTGGGGCACCGCCTCTGTTGCTACTTCATTGGTTGTTCATTGGTTCAAATCAAAAAGGAAAAAAATGTCAAGAAAACTTGTTACTATAGCCTTCTAAAAACAGTTGAGAAGAATAATCCACCCAAAACTGAAGATTTAACACAACCAACGATTTTAAAGAGATAGTTCACCCGGTGAATAGTATTATGCGTTTGTATTAAGCATTTTTACTTGCTGTCAGTTACAATACATAAAAATATCTGATACAATTCAGCTTTAACCTCAACAAATTTCAATTAGGGTATACAGACTTTTGACTGCATCCAGACACACATACAAAAACATACAGACTACACGTCAAACATCTATAACGAGGCTTCAACAGGTTCAGCATCACACAAACATGCCTACAGCACAAACTAATGCTTCTGATAACTATAAACAAACATCAAAAGCAAAGCCAGTGACAGGTTAAGTTTACAGACCAAAGCTTAACAAGCTTAGTCAAAACAGAGTGTATGATAAAGCTGTAATAAAAGAGATTGAGACAGGGCTAAACATACAGATGCCATTTCCTACAGACCTTCACAAGGCTCAGTCATGCCTTCTCCATCTTCTGGGAAAAAAGGGTGACAAAAAAACCAAGCCATGTTGCGTTATTTAAGGAAGCTAACTGTACAGTATATTTGTCACAACTGTTATACTAAATCTTTTACCGTACCACATTTTTAGCAAAAGTACATTCTGGCAAACTTTAGCTATAGGTGAGTGTTTTCTTGGGATGAGTCAGGATGGTTCATAGATAAATAAATTCATAGAATCTCAGGAGGGACACAAAAATGATGTGTTTCTGCCAAAGCTGAAATACAAAATCAAACTCAAAACAAAACAAAACAGAAAAAACAAAAGTGTGCAGAATGAAACCAGCCTGGGTCATCTACTCACTTCTGTCCATAGAACCCTTTGGCGGGACCTGCGGTAGCTGCCGACCTCTCCGACTCGATATCGGCGTGCTGGTGGGACTTGTTTGGACTGATCCAGTGCGTGGGTTTGCCCTGCAGGACACATTGTTTGTCAGTAACAAAGATAAAGAATAACATCTGAAGACTGGTTAGTGGTTGAGTCATAAACCTGCCCAAGACTACAGCAGGTCATGCTGGTGAGAAAAATTCTAGTAAAAACAAACATATGAACTATGAATACAGTTATACAGAAAATACTGCATGTGAAGTTATGTTATAAGAACATACTTTGTACTATAACGCAAAACAAAAAAGTCAGTATTTGGCACAGATTTCACAAGGGTTAGTATAAAGCAAAAAGAAAGCAAAAATATTGTGTGAAATATGTCCTGTAGGCAAAGTACATCAAAATGTTTTGTTTTGTACAGAAACCTACAAAAGTCTGGGGCTGAATCTCACGCAACCTGTCAGGAACATATCCAGATTATATTTAACCCCCCCAAAAAAAGAAATATATATTTTGTATAAAGAGCCCTTTTATGGACCAATACCTTTTCACTGTCACAATTAGTCACACTGGTAACACTATACAATAAGGTTATATTTATTAACATAAGGTAGAAAATTAGCTAATATGAACTAACAATGAACAATACTTCTACAGCATTTATTAATTTTACTTAATATTAACTTCATCCTTTACTAAAAGATTTTTTAAATTAAAAGTTGTAATTGTTACTTAATGCGCAATGAACTAACATACACAACTGTATTGGCATTAAATTAAGTTTAATACATTGAAAAATTATGTTGTGGTTAGTTAACTAATGCATTTATCAATGTTAACAAATACATTGTTATGGTAAAGTGTCACACTTTCCTCTGAATTTTTTTAACTGTAATACATTTTTTTAAATAAAATGTAAAAATAAAAATAAAATAACATTTTACATAGAATAAAATGTTTCAAATTTTTAATATTTTATCTTGTAATGTAATACGTCACATTGGTACTGTTTTTATTCTTATTTTATTTAAAAAATTGTATTACACATTACAAATGTACAAAAATACTGTATCAGGAAAGAACATGATTGATTTGATAAACCCCTTTGCATTACAATAATAACTATTCGTATTCCAAATACAAAAGAACCTAATGGTCATAAAAATATTTTTTACATTTTTTTATGTAAAATTTAATTATTATTTTTGGAGTAAAACATAATCCAGACCATTCTTGAAAGGTTTTGTGAGATTCACCCTTGGTGAAAAAAAAGTAATAATCACCACATATTCCACATATTCTACCATATAATAACATGCATTTAAATTGATAAATGTCACAGTAATGTGCATTTTAGCCACGTAACTAAGTACATACGTTTAAAATGCACATGGACTTTACAGTAAACAATGATCTTTCAAGCACCTTTCCAGCTGAACATCACATCTGGTTTCCAGTGATATTCCATGTGGCTCATATTTCATAATAGTTCGTGGCACAATCAAGAGCGACTGCAACTTTTGCACCAGTGAAACTTCATGCACAAATCTGAACGTTTTTGTAACATTCCTTGTAACATGATGTGACTGGCAAATCATGAGTCAAAAGGTTTAATGGCATCTTAAAATGAGTTATGAAGTTAACGCCAGGACAGGTGCTTTTGACTGCTAAAGCTGCAAGGGAAGTGAAAAGGCCAACAGCACACAAACTCATAACAGCCCATAACTCAAAGCAGAAACTGTTCAACTACAAATAAGTAATGTTATTTAAAAAAAAAAAATTTGAACCGATAAGAAAGTAAACGTACGATGCCAGGTACACACCATTATATCTCATTAGAATATAACAGGTGTGTCTATAATCAAAATTAAAAGACGTTACTAGCAACCATCATCACTACTTTTCACTATATACAAATGAAGATAAATTAAAAAACAGCATCGTTACAACAGGGTTAAAGAAAGAGGAAGTGGAGGGGCATTCCAGGTGACAGGAAGCAGAAGGCATGGTTTCGTTTAGCGGATTAGTGGTTTGCTGTGATTGGTCTGGGTCACCTCGTTAAGGCGGGAGAGGGAGGGGCGGATCTCCCTGATGGTAATGACGGCATGGATCTCATGTAGCCAGAATCAGGCCGCTCGGACGAGCGGGAGCGGGTGTAGACTGGACGCTCCATCATGGGGCGCTGGTCAGCTGATCTTGACCTGTAATGGTCATGCCTGTCCACCATGCTGCGGCTATACCTGCAGAATGTTAGTCAACAACGGATGCTCAGATCCAGTACATTGTGGGATATCAGGGCTTGAAACATGTAATCCCATAAAGCTGGTAACCACATTAGGTCCTCATGCTTAGTAGCACTAGTTCCTGTGAAATGATGTTGGCCTAAAAAAAGATAAAGCTGAGAACTAACAGTCAAACTAAACATACACCAATCAGATGTTTGCTTAGGGACTGCTTAGGGAGACACCAGTATACAGTAAAAAATCATAAAAGAAAGAAAAAATACCAAAACAATATAAGAAATAAGAAAACAATATAAGAAAGTTATATAAGTTAATAAATAAACAAATTAATCTTCTTTTATAGCTCCGGGAGGTTGCTGTAAGGAATACCAGTTACGAAAGGTAAACACATTTTACACAACAATTAGCCCCATTATTACATTCTAATCTACTCCTAAATTTTTCTAGGACAACCTATGTGACCAAACAGATTCAACCACATCACCTGAGATCTTCTTCAAAGTGCTCGTGGTTAGCTGGGAACTCTGGGATATGGTCCTCTCTACGGAGGTGCATAAAAAAGAACATAAAATACTACTGATATTCTTTTCTCCACTGAACAATAAGAGCTGTTAGGGGATTCTGTTTATATAAAGTGTTATATTATAAACCTGAATACACTTTGATGTGTAATAGGCTGTTTACACCGCAATGCTTGATCTGATCTTTTGACCATATCTGATTTTTTGTCCTGTCTGTTTACATTTACATAAGACACAGCTTGTATCCAATATCCGTGTTTACAGTAAGACCATGTTCAGACTTCAAGCCTTAATGCTCAATTCAGATTTTTCATTCACAGCTCCAATTTTTTATTTGACTGTTCCCATTATTTTTTTTAAATGTGGCCCATAATAGACTCCAGTGTGAACTGGTCATGGTCTTGGACTGACGTCATTACTGGTGGGAATCAGATATAGATGTGTACATGCAGGTCAGATGTCCGCATATCAGAATTTATCTGATTTAGATCCATATTTGTAAGTGGCTCAGATCAGATGCAAAAAATTGGATGTGACAGTATTTTGTGTTTACACATGTGCAATAATATCCAATTTGTGTCACATGTGAGGAAAAAATCAGCTTTTTGTGGCAGTGCAAACGCAGCCATATATTGCATGGTGCCCAAGAAATGAGTTACTTTAAACTAAACTAAGTATAACTGAATAAAACTGGATTTTTATATTTGCTAGGGTGTTCTAGGTGTTGCTTATTAGACAAAAGATATAGCTGGATATGGCTCAATGAATTTAAACATTTTAACCACCAGTTTTATCGACTGCCAGGTCTGGTCACAAAGTAACTGCACACCATTTTTTGATTAATCACGTGATGATTATCACCTGATTATGACCAATAGTAACAGTCCTGCTTGCCTTAGCAATCACCACTATCTAACAAGGCTCATGTTAATGGTTAAATCAAGGAAATGATACTGAAGTCAATGAAACCTGACAACACAGCTTATACATTAATTGCAGAAATTATCTTGTGTTGAGGTCTGCATAAAGTTAAGGTTAAAACAGGACAAAGCACAACTACTACTACAATCTACTGACACTCCAATTTAAACTAGATTCTGCACTGAACAGAATAAGCTAGTGGCATTTAATCAAAAAAATACCTTTCAGTATCTGTAGAAGGCTCAATTTCTATCCTGGGGCATGTCCTATTGAATAAATCAACTTTAATGTTAACATTAGATCTTTAGTGTGCTCAGTACCAAACTGACTACTGTATGTGATTTCAGTATTTATTTGCATAAAAAACAAGCTCACTATTTGAGAAAGAAATACATGGATATTTGTTCTACCACAGCTGTAATGTAAACTCAAAATGCCTTGGTGGGAATTTATCTTCTATTCCTAGCAAATGATAACTCATGAATACAAAGAAAGAACTTTTGTGGCCCCCAAAAAGCCTTACCTGTAGTCCCCACAAGTTCCATTCATAACATGATTGGGCCACGCAGGAGATACATGATTGGGCCCATTGTAATATCTTTCAATCAAGCATGAGGATTAATAGACGGAAATGAAGAAATTAATGTATGATTAGAAGCTTATCGACAGTGAAAACATGATTATGTCTGTAGCTACAGAAGAGTTTAACTTGAGCTGTTATATCCTAGATTTACTGCTTTAAAAAAACAAATACAAACTAATGTAAACTACTATATTTTACCTCTCAGGAGATTCAAATGAGTCATTGTAGGCCAAAATTTGTCTATCCCTCTTTATTCTCCTATATATAAAATAACACACAGTCAGTTCCCTTTCAGTCAGTCACGTTCGACGTTACGTCAACAGACTGACGTATGGGGTCTTGCTTGAGAGCCCTATCACCTTCGAGTAGAAAAAAACGTGCCAGTGAGCATTGGCCTGAGAGGAAAGAGCCAGTGAGTAAGAGAGGGCAAGAGAGCTGTGCGCTTTCATTCAGATTCTTGCTTTGGAGCCGAATGTGTGTGTCTCGCATTCACACTATTTCGACGGGACTCACCAGCGTCCGCCAGGAATCTGCCGCAATTTGGACAGCGTTATCCAGCGGTTCTGGTTCTGGCTGTTCGGCGGTTCCCCTGTGTGCCTCGGCAGACCGGCGGCATAAAAGAGCGAATTTCCCATAAAGAGCGAATTTCCTAAACGAGCTCCACGGACAACGTGCGTCTTTTTCAAGATGTCTTTCCGTCCGTGCGTTTCTGGGTGCGGTCGTTTCCTTACCTCATCCAATGGCCATGATCGTTGTGTTACATGCCTGGGCAAAAAGCATGCTGAGACAGCTTTCATAGTGGGGTCGTACTCTCGTTGCGAGAGGTTCCTTGGAGTCGCTCGGGAAAAGCCCATTCCCGCCCCGCCATCCTTTCCTCCCAGAGGTGCACATAGAGGTTCAGAAGTCATGGAAGGCACCTTTTTCTGCCTGAAGCCACTTCCCCTCCACTCTCACTACCCTCGATAGGGGGGCTGCCAAGGGGTACACGGAGATCCCTCATGTGGAGCGTGCAGTTGCGGTGCACCTGTGCCCGCAAAATGCAGCCACATGGAGGGATCGTCTGCGTCTCCCGTTCAGAGCCTGTAAGACCACAGCAGCGCTCGCTGCCACCTTGGTGGTCCAGGAACGCCATCTGTGGCTAAACCTTGTGGGGATGCGGAATACGAACGAGGTCCGGTTTCTTCATCTCCCAAGATGGCCTTTTCAGCGACCCTGTCGAGGGCTTTGCCCAGCAGTTCTCGGCAGTCCATTTCGGCGACGGGCAGATGGGGGGCCAGGAGGACCATCTGCTCCGGTGAGGACCGGAAGTCGATGCCCGCTCTCCAGGTCCCTGACAAGCCCTCCAAGAGGACGGTTAAGCTGCCCTGAGTTGCGTCGCCTGGAGGGAGGAGGGACTGCCTTTTTCAGGAGGTGGTGACAGCACCGCTCCTTCCCCCGGTGGAGGGCCGGGTGGAGAATCCTTTGTTTTCCTTTGTTCTGCCGCAAGACCACGGTACCCCTATTTTCAATAAAAGAACAGTTTCCTCTGGGCCAAACTAGATGCTGTACAGTAGGAGACGTGTTGCTTCCTCACTCCTGGGCTCGTCCTTCGCCAAGGCAGGTGTGGGTGCGTTTGCAGGACGCGTTGCCTCCTCATGCACTCCCTGCCTCCTGGTCGGGACTGGTTGCTCAGCCTCCTCTTCGGCTTGAGCCCAGCCCTGGAACCTCTTCGGGCACATCTCTTGCCCCCCTGGTACCACTTACACGGAGTCTGGGGGCCTGACTAGCGCTTCCCAGCCCGTTTCATTTGCTCCCGAGGACGATCAGACTTGGCTACGCGATTCAGTTCACCAGGTGCCCCCCCAACACTCTCCCCAACACAGAGCATCTCTTTTCTTGGTATGGAGCTGGACTCAGTCACTATGGTGGCGTGCCTCTCCAACGAGTGTGCGCAATCACTGCTGCGTTGCCTGAACAAGTTCAGTGCCAGGACGGTGGTCCCACTGAAACTCTTTCAGAGCCTCCTGGGGCATATGGCATTTACGTCTGCGGTCACTCCGCTCAGCCTGATGCATATGAGACTGCTGCAGCACTGGCTGCGCAACCGAGTCCCGAGGTGGGCATGGCACCACGGCACACACCGGATGAGTATCACACCGTCAAGCCGCCAAACCTTTAGCCCTTGGTTGGACTTTGCCTTTCTATGGGCCGGGGTACCCTTAGAACAAGTGTCCAGGCATGTTGTGACAACGGATGCCTCCAAGACGGGCTGGGGCACCGTGTGCCACGGGCAGGCAGCTTCAGGCTCCTGGACAGGATCTTGGTGCCTGTGGCACATCAATTGCATGGAGTTGATGGCAGTGCTTTTGGCTCTGCGCCGTTTTTTTTTTTTGTTGCTGCAGGGCAGGCCATGTTAGTTTGTAAGGACCACACAGCCAAGGCGGGTTACGCTCACGTCGCATGTCTCACCTCGCCCGCCGTCTCCTCCTCTGGAGTCAGCGCCGACTCAGGTCGCTTCGTGCCACCTACATTCCGGGCAAGCTCAACCGTGCGGCTGATGTGCTCTCACAGCAGCTGTCGGACCCAGGAGAGTGGCGACTCCATCCCCAGGCTGATCTGGAGCTGATTCGGGGAGGCACAGGTGGACCTGTTTGCTTCTTGCGAGTCCTCTCACTGCCCATTGTTTTATTCCCTGTCCGAGGCACCCCTTGGGACAGATGCGTTGGCACACAGCTGGCCCCGGGGCCTACGCAAATACGCATTTCACCCAGTGAGCCTCCTTGTGTAAGGTCAGGGAGGACAAGGCGTTGGCACATGGCGCCTCTTTAGCAGACATTTGCAGAGCTGCGGGCTGGGCAACACCCAACACCTTTGCGAGGTTCTACAACCTTAGGGTAGAGCGTGTATCCTCCAGTGTTTTAGGGCCCACTGGCTAGTGGGCGGGAGGACAGGCTTGGTGTGTTCGCTTGCATTTCGCCTCCCCCTTAGGTTAGGGGGACTTAGGCAGTTGTATTCCTTTGCAGTGGTTTCCCAGTAGGTGAACCCTTAGTTGTGATTCCTCCAGAACCTGCGTCAAGGCTCTGCACCCGACTGGGCTGCGAAGGGCTGCCTGTACGGAATGCTGGAAAGGTTACGGAGGCAGGGGAATTGTTTTACAGGGGCACGCTTCACCTGCCCGTACTGACATTCCTTACCCGTAATGTGGGTCGGCTTGCTGCGTTTTCCACAGGGACCCCATACGTCAGTCTGTTAACGTAACGTAGAATGTGACTGACTGAAAGGGAACGTCGTGGTTACATATGTAACCCCCGTTCCCTGAAGGAGGGAACGGAGACGTTACGTCCCCTTGCCGCAAGCCTGATTCACCGCTGATTGCACACATCTTGGCTCCTCAGCAAAAACCTTAATGAAAGCAAGCGGCGGCCGGCTTTATACACCCGCTTCTGGGTAGGTGTGACCCGGCGTGCAGCTCTTTTGCCCAATGTTCATTGGCTTTTTCCTCTCGGGCCAATGCTCGTTGGCGCATTTTTTCTACTCTAAGGTGATAGGGCTCTCAAGCAAGACCCCATACATCAGTCCGTTGACGTAAAGTCTCCGTTCCGTCCTTCAGGGAACGGGGGTTACATATGTAACCAGGAAGTTCTACATGCTAACATTCTAATTTTTACAAAAAATTACAATACCCTAAAGGTGCCATTGGATTACAAATACATTTGCTGTGTTTTAATGTGGTGTTTGCATTTTTAGTTTTCATGAAATCTTTCAGTAGACATTTCATTATCCTGTTTTCCTATATTTTCTTAAGATATGGAACATTTGTTTTTCCAAGATGACAACACAATAAATTTAGGATCACATTTAGGATCACGATTTTGCACTTTTTCAACATTTTAAATAATTTTGGCCTTTTGGCTTAAAAGTTTAGCTTCTTAAGGGGAAGGTGCCATTAATTTTTTTAACAATCACTTTTTGTTGCCTAGCTTTTTGAGTAGCCTACCAAAACACTGGTACCCATTTAAAACACACACAGATTTTTGCACAAGCATATCCACTAAACAGGTGATGGTGCTTGGCCATGCAAAACTCACCATTACAGTACTAGAGGTGTGGGGGTGGTTGCTAGAGTGTCGCTAAGGTGTTTTTAAATGGATTTTTCTGTATGAAGCTAAGCAGTTGGTTGGTTGTTAGGCTGACAGGTAGTTCTGTCAAAAAGCGAGTTGGCTTGATACTGAAAAACTTGTGCCTAGTCATCAAAACAACACAAGCCCACCCTCAGTCGTCTAGAGAGCAGCGCTTAAGACACAATTCATTACACTGCAGTGGGGAAGCATGGAGCTAAACACACTTACAGCACACTCGCTTTGGGAAATATCATAAGATTACTGCTGTGCTTAGTGGCATATTCGGAATAACTGAAATGTTATTAATATGTTATTCTCTTGAGAGGACTCATAATGGTTCCATATCATTACAAAGATTGCAGAAAACTTTTCCAATGGGCAGAAGAATAGCACTATTTTTCATAAAAAATTAAACGTTTACCATTCACACATTTCACTGACAAAATTACCCATTTTTCTAAGGGATCTTAATCTAGACTTCATAAAATCTAAAACATAAACTTGAAATATTCTGAGAGGTGTCACTAGCTATTCTAGTCAGAACTATTACCTATGACACAAGATTAGGAGTGGTTTACTACCGTTGTAGTTTACTACCTGTCAATGCTATTGTAAGCGCCTTCTGAGTATGCCCGAGCCATCTTAGTGGAGCGAAGTAATCTGAGTGCATCTTCTCGATAGAGAGGGTACATACTATGAATCAGAACAGAAAGTGAGAGTGCAGTATGAAAGGCAAGTGACACAAGTGGGTGATACGTGGGTGGGGCTCATTCTCTCTCTTTCTTATGGCCACTTCATTCCTCAGAGTGGGCTGACAGAGGGCAAAGATCGCCCAGAGCGCAAAGGCAAAAATCGAAATGACCCCGAGTCAAAAGAACAGGCAAATAAGCAGAGCTAACAAAACTATAATTTATGCTTCTGCATTCACCAGAAACAACAAAGATGGTTTAAGCCCTCGCATTTATCCCACAGTAAGAAGTGCAGATGAAGTGTTTTAAATATGAAAAATGTGCTAGCATGACTAATTGTGTATATTACAACCCACACCTGCAAGCAGACACCAAAAATTGCCTAATCTGTGTGGCTAAAAGCAAGAGAGTTATTACATTGCACTGCATTTTTATTGCAAAAAATATTATAAAATATTAAAAAATATTATTTGTATTTGTGGGATGACAATTTTAGGACAATTTAGACAACTTTACAGCTCACTTCCTATTAATGTAAATAGAATTTTTGCTTGCTTTAAGTATAAATACAAATCTGTGGTAATTGACAGGATGTCACAAATGCTGTCTACAGAGCTAAAAGTGTTATGAATATGAAACTTATTTTTAACTATTCCTAAAAATGGTCTGCTGAAAGTTTCAGCAGACAAATGCTAATTGTCTCTTTAGAAGTGAGACAAGTACCCTCATAATCATGTGCTCTGTGTGGCAAACTGTCATCTAGCAGCATCAAAGTGTGCGGGTTACAGTGATGTGATTGGACAGAACAGGGAGGCATGTGAAGGGAAGCAGGTTAGACGGTACACTATGGCACTCTAAGGTATCAGTATACCTGGGGTCCTGGATAGCGGGGTCGATGATTGGCTGTCTGTGTCTGGTTCGAGGAGGGAGGGTAAGATACTGGCTGCAATCACAGGGAGCAAGGAACAGAAACATGGTTTAATGGAACTATTGAACGCAATGGAAAGATGACAAGCTCCTGTAGATCACATTGTAGAGAATGACGCTAGCAACACCAAGGTCATGGGTTTGATCCCCAGAAAACGACCTTGCCACTTTGACTGTAAGCCACTTTGGATAAAAGTGTCAAAGAAACACATGAATGAAATGATAAAAGAAAGAGAGAGGTAGAGACATTCCCATTTATGATCCTTGTATCAGCAAAGGGAACTCTTAAAAAATAAACATACTGTAGCACAGTTTCATAGGGCTTTTGAGGCCAAAATACTTGTAAGTGTCAGTATGGAATAGTGTGAAGATCAAACCCACAGCAGTTTGAGTGTGCTGCATAAATTCATACCTGTCTGGTGAGTATCGGTCCTCAGACAACCGATGACGGGGGCCATACAGCGAGGGTCCTCCTCTCACACCATGATCTAAACTTCGACTGGAGTAGAGGAAAACAAGAATACAAGAGTCTTGTGACTTTCACTGTGAACCAAACAGAGCATTGCTAAGACCAACAGGGCTAGAGAGACAGTAGTGTTTATTTAAAAACACTACACTACCCAAAAAGGGCCATATTTGTAATACATCGACCTTGGTATAAATGCCCCATTATCTGACAGATATTACTAAAACAGGTGTCCTGAGAAAACAGTATTAATGCAACAGTCCTAAGCTCTGTAAACTACAAAAAACAATCTTGGCATAGCCCCTTTTGTGTTTAGCAGAAGAAATCTTGCAAGCACCTCTGTTTGTTATTTTCAGAATTTGAGCAAAATGGCTATCATCAACTTCAAAAATGATACAGTAACGAAACACATGCAGCTGCTAAACAAATTAATAAAAATATTAAAAATACAAGGCAAATGTTTATGTACTAAATTAAAGAATAAATACCACTGCCTGAAACAAAACATTTTTTGTGCAGGTTACCTTTGTGGGGGGGGGACACTGGGTGACCGCGAACGTGTGCGTATCATGTCCGATTGTGAATAGTGATTGGACGACATAACCTGTTCTGGTACAGACAGTGTGGAGCTCTGAAAATCCCTGCCATTGTGTCGATAATCTGAGTTTAAAGAACAACACACATGTAAACACACAATATTATATTCACTGAAAAATATTAAACAAAACAATACCCTTCCAATGACAATTCCTCCAAATAAAAACACAACAGCTTACAAGGTTGCAAACTTAACTGGATCTATATATTCAGAAAGAAAAACCAGCAATTTACTCTATTTTAATTGATTAAAAAATGATACTAATAAACAAAACAGACAGCGCATTTAAGTCTGAAATTATCTACCAATCAAAGTTTAAATGAAGTGTTTATGTTTGGGCTCAGTTAACTATAGGAAGTTCAAAACTTAGACTAAATCCTACACAGAATGTTTGAGGAATATAACATGTTGTATACATAATAGTATAAGCATAATGAAACCAAAGATTTTGTTACATCAATGTAAAAGGACATTGAGGCTGAGAGGAAGACTAGAGCTCTTTGTCTGGGGGAAGTGCTTGCAGTAATCTTCTCTCTCACAATATCCTTTAATTTGACAATGTCCACAGAAACAGAGACAGACTATCGGCTTAAACAGCAGAGATCATTCCAGAGAAAACACTAACATTCCTTTAGGCTTTTAAAACAGGTTTCAGTTATTACGAATGCAAACATTTTTGACAGTTTTATAAAAAAAACAGAAATGTTACTAAACTTTTGTTTGTTTTAAAGGATAAATTGGGCCAGTTAATAAAGGAAAGCAGCCAATCACTGTCCAATATACATGTGAACTCTTTTTATCAATACTGTTTAAAAACAATCCCACAATGCACATTCAAACATTGGTTGAGAGAATCTAAAGCTAATATACCAAATTAAAATTTTTATATTTATTAAATAATGTCATGTTGTGTTGTTACATAATTGTGGTAATTTTACTATTATTCTAAAATGTGAAACCCATTATAAATAAAAAACTAGTATGTACAAATCTTTATTTGAACCGGCATATGTCTCAACTTTGTAAAATGTTTTTAATACTTCAGTGTCATTTCATTAATATGTGATATGAAAATGACTGAATAAATGGCTTGCCGAGGACAATGTGTAAATAGTTCTGTTAGTACAGTGTGAATGCTAAATCAGGGAAAGACTGAGCTGTACCTGAGATAACACCAATCCCATCCTCACAGTCGTAATCAGAGAACTCACTGTCACTGATTCTCTGTGACCCTGAGAGAGAGAGAGAGAGAGAGAGAAGAGGGGGAAAAGATCATATGGGTCAATATACGGAAAATACCCTTTTAACAATATGGTTCAGTATAACCTAGATACTGTGATAGTACAACAGAAAAACACAAACATTCACAAAAGATATAACCATAGCTGGTGTTAGTGGTGCACCGGTTTTTTGGCTGAAATTTATACCATTCTGAACTACTTTCTATATGGCAAATATTTATGACATATTTGATATAATGTTGTTGATATCATTTGTTTGTTATGTAAATAAATCAACATTTAAGATTTTAAAGCAATAAAACCTATATATAATAAAAATATATTGTACAACCTTACTGTTTGTTACTGTTATACATTGTGCTATTAGTGTTTATAAATTAAGTGGTCTAAATTTTTTATTGAGGTATAATTTCAGACCAATGCTGATCGGCATCAACAAATCCGGACCCATTTTATATTGTCTGGCTTTAACTACTATGTACAAAAGGAGAAAAAAGCGTTTAATACAATGTACAGTAGGTGGTCAACCAGAATGCCTATAAAAGCCGCAGTAATGCGCGGTAAGAAAGATAAACTATTTACATGAAAAATGTGTTCGCCAAATTACCGTCAGGTGGCGCAAAAGTGGCACATTTCAATTAGAACAGCTGCTAATACATTAACATCATGATTAAGTAGTATTAAAGAACTGTAATACAAAATTAGTAATAGTTAAACTTCATAATTAAAATGTTAATTAATCTTTGCAAATTAATGGATGTAGGATTCCAGCTTTAATATTTAACCAGCAATACGTGATGGTCATTTCTTATTACGTGACAGGAGGCTACATATTTATGAAAGAAATCTAACAAGAGTTATTGACATTTATAAGTAACAGACTAATCCGTTCCAGGCAGACAATGTGTCAGCTGCAGATCTGTACAATAATCATTTAGGCCTAATTGTTATAGCAACGTGTTGTTTACAATCATAACAACACACTGTTACAATAATGAAAAACAACACTGTCTTTATCAGCTTACATGCAAAATGAAACTGAAACTGTTGAACCGCTCGATTTGTTTTCAACTCAAATAAAGGTTCATAACCATAATTTAATACCATTGGCGCCTGCAGCTGTACAGCTGTACGCACTGTGCGTACCAGCGCTAATTAATGCAGGTTTTATTTTTTACATAATTTATAAATTACTTAATAATCCGTGTACACTCATGAGAGAATGAGAATTAAAAAGGTATGTGTGTGTGTGTGTTGTAAAGTCAAATGTGTGTATGTGCGTGCATAGGTGAAAATAAATAACTGGCTAGTTTTGTTTAACTGGGACTTTTTCCACACACAAAAGACATTACAGGTAGCTCAACCACGCTCAAAATAAGTAAACACTCCCTAAATAACTTGATTTGTTGGTTTAAAACATTTGCAAAAAGGCCTAAAAATATTGAAGCAAATATTGCTCCTGCACCTCAGTGTACTATAATCTCCTCGCCACCTGAGTCGGGGGAACCTCCACCTCTTTCATCGGATGCAGCTGCCAGCTGCTCAACCTCCTTCAGTGAAAGCGATACCCTCCAAAAGCAACTTTCTGTTAGTCCTGCCTGCCTACTGGTATCTGTTAGCCTTCTGAATATAATAACTGACTTATCAGACATCTGCAAATTTAAAGCAGATGAGTTTAAATTGGCTACTGACTCAGTTAAACTGTGTCAGTGCATTGTAGTAGATTCAAAAGCATCTATCTACACAAGCACATCAAAGCGCTCAGTTATGTGCATTTAATTTTCTAAGTGTGTGTACACAAAAGAGACAGTCAATTTGTACAGCATTAGGTTGTTTCGACCAAGACACAACAGAACGCAACAAATATGGTATCAAAGAAATAATTGATTTAGTTGCTTTTTGTGGACAGCAGACAAATGCAGCAATTTAAATGCATTTCTCAACTTTCATGCAGATGGTGATGCAATCTTAAAACAGTACTTGCAACTTGCATCTTTAAATGCAAATTACTATGGACATCAAGTAATTGAGTTGTGTGGCTATAAATAGGTATGCAAGGGTTATCTCTTAATAATTTAGTGGCATTTCTTGAGTATTTGTGTGTATGAGTGCTTTATAGTTGGAAGGGGTTGCTGAGTTCTGTGCATACCCTGGGATAAAATCCTACACGCGCCCCTGTTTAATACATTTCGGAGTCGAGGATGAGACCAGTTATAAAAATTGTGTTTATTTAAGGCTATTTTGGCCGTACATCACATTTAAACCTAACTTAAAAACCACCTTATTCTCTCCTCTCTTCATAACAGTAATCATTTTGACAATACAACACATTTGAATTTTTGCATTAAAGTATCCAAAAACCACTTGCACAGTGTTCTTTTTCAGTAAAAAAGAAATTAAGGTTCTTGAGAAAAACATTTAAGAATTGTTTTATCATTTTGAGGGTCCAAAATAAAGCTTTATTGCAGCTTCAAATAGCTCATCTTAACCATAGCCAATGAAGTACTGATTCTACTCTAGTCTGTCTTTTATTTCCTGAAGATCACGTAGTCAGCACGACTTAGACCTTATCCAGATCGAACCTCTGTCAAGATCTCTATTAGTAACAATTTTAAAATCTGTTTTAAATCAATATAAAATTATAAATAGTTGTTATAAGTGCTTTGTTTTTAACTAAAAAGTTACAGATTGCAGCTTTACATTTCAGAGGACAACTGGCCCCCCGGTTGAACCTGGTTTGTGCCAAGGTTTCTTTCTTCATTTATACATCATTAAAGTTTTGTTTACTTCCCACTATGACCCTGTTGGATTGCTTACTGGGTGACTGCTGACATTTAGCTTGGCTCAGGGTTTTGGATATGTTTAATATTGCTTTTATTGTAATGATCCAACTACAGTCTTACAGACCTTCCTATTTACCTTTTTCTCCCATTCTCTTTTCATCATGCAATGGTCAGATGTTTCATGGTATTATTGCAAATTCCTGGATATATTATGCTTTTGTGGGGTGAGGTGGACTGAATGCATTTGGGGTGTGTGTGCAGTCGGGGCACCTTGAGTGGCTTGCGTAGGGGGGGTTGGCTGACCCAGGGAGTTTGCTTCATGTGTGAAAATTAGCATTTTCATTGATTATAAGAAATTTAAAAGACACAATGTGCGGAATGGGGGTTGTGGTATTTCTCAAATTACATCAATACACACATCAGCTTTCAAGTTGCTTTTGTAATAATTTTTTTGTTTTGCTTTTCTTATATTATTTGAATATTTTAGATTGAATATCTTATATTATTTGAATAATTATTATATGAATCCACCAGCTAAAAACCTGGTAAAAAGTTGTAAATGCACATAAACAAAACTGCCACGGTGGGAAACACGGCGGTAGAAGTAGTCAATTATTCTGGTTTAGTACTCATTGTGTTACAACCATATGTAACAAATACTGTAAAACACTCTTGACCTAACCTTAAACCCACCTCCTAACACCATAAGTACAGTATCAATATTATTTTAATTCTATGGCGTACATAGTAGTTAAAGACTCATACAAAGTGGGGCCATATACAGACCCGGATTAGAATGTTATATCAATGAATGAAAAAAAACTAAAGTTTTTATATAAACTATAAACCTATAAACTATATAAAACTATAAACCTTTCTGGGGCTTATGCTGGTCTGGTTTGGTTAGGTCACAAAGCAAAACCAACAAACATAGCAAACATTAACAGAAAGATTTGTGAGAGGCTGAGGAAATGCGTTAGTGGTCCACAACAGATCCACTCAGGAACGACCATAAACTGGGCTGAACTGGTCTGAACTTGAGATTAGGCTTGAGGTCAAGCTGAAATGTAAGGATGTGGGTCAAGAAGCAGCAGCAATGGGCATTAAAGATCTTCATGCAAGCTGTGTGGAACAGTACAGGGTTTCTGAAGGTGTCTGAGAAGATGTAGAGAGGGTGCAGGGCAGAGAACTGGTTGGAGTCACACAATAACCAATCACATGCTAGCTGGGGCAAGCAAGTTCAAATTACCTGAGTTGTAATAATACGGCCCCTTGTCTGGACATGTGTCAGTGGATTGACAGAGAGTATTATTTTTTTAGGAAACAAAACATGAAAACAGCAAACATATCAACAAAAACAAATATATAGACACATACTAAAAATTGTGGTTTCCAAATAAGGAAAGAATTGAGATTTTATATTTTCTTATATCATGTGTAATAAAAAATAGCTCTGTTTCAAACTTAATGAACTGCCCAACTGAACAATATTTAGACATTACAGATTCCAAACTATCAAACTGTTCCAAACTATATATGCTTTTTTAAAAGTTACCTAACACATTCATTGTTTACCGATAAGGCAATCCCACAATGCACTGTGATGCATGTTTTATTTAGTGCTGAAAATATATCAAATTACAAATACACAATGTCATTATGCTGTGTTTCTTTGTGCTTGTTAAAGTATAGAGCCATCAGCTTAATAGATAATAGATTAGCTTAATAGATGCTATAAGTTGAGTCTCTAATTCACAGACTTGTAAACAACCTTATTCTTGAGAGACCCTCATTGGGTTGGGTGATGTGATACAGAAGTATTGCTGATTGTGACTGTGTTTAAATTCATTAGGACAGTTGATTCTTGTACGTACTCTGTAACCTGCGCGTTGGACTTTCTCCGGGTAGAAGTCGTCTCTGCATGTAAGGGGAAGGGTTGGGCAGCGGCATAGAAGACATGTCGTGGGTTTGTAGCTTATACCAGTGAGGTTGATCATCCAACAGTGCTGTCTCCAGCTCAATTAGAATCTATATACATAAATACATATAGATCTCTTTTACATTTGACAGAAATCTTTATCCAAAGCAACTTGCAATACAATTGTGTATTAATTTTTATCCATCCATGTTCCTGGGATTCAAACCCATGACCTTGGTGTTGTTAGTGCCATGCTCCACCAGTGTAGCTGCTACATGTTTAGTAGGAACACTACTACATATATATATATATATATATATATATATTTATACCAGTTATGATGTCTGACAAGGTTTGGGGTTAGATTTCGGAAAAAACATTATGGCTAAAATTAGTATGCACAAAAGTGAAAGTAACAGCATAGACTGAAATGGAAGATTTCCCCTACCAAGCATGATAAATGCATGATAATACCAATCCATGCACTCCCAAGGGGGGTTGTGTTAAAATCTCTAGTAGTAATAGTTCAGCACAATCTGCATATGGTGTTATTAAAGTCATAAAGACATGAAACACAGACATTCCCCTCTCACCTCTCCCAGAAACTCGCTCTCCTCCTCTCTGACTCTGGCTTGGTCCCATAGCGTGATCTCCAGCATACGCTCTCTGAACTCTCGTCTGTGCACTGGTGAGTACATGAACGTCTGGTTCCACTTGGGCTCCAGGGACTTCTTCACTGTTTTCGTTCTCCTCTTGCTTTTGTCGCTGAGAAGAGCAGGTTACAGAGCTCATAACTTACAGCTGCATATGCTCTTACAGTATACCATAGCATATGGGTGAATCTAATAAAAACAACCTTTTAAAATCACAACTAAATAAGACATGTTTTGCATAAAGAAAATGATGGCTATTTTTGAATAGTGAGCACATTCTTCCCCAAATTCTCATGAATGTAATGTGTCCTGTTGTTTTACCTTTGAGAGTTTTTTGTACTTATCATTATTCTCAGTGAGGTTTCTCATTATATTCTCATTATCATAACCGTGTCTTTCACTGTATTACTGTTTTTATTAAATCATCATAAATTTAAAGCTGCAATATGGAACTTTTGCCTCTCTATCTCCATCTCTGTTTGAAACATTAAATAGCAAGTTACTTGCACAGGTATTTTCTTAAAGCTGAAATAAGCTTTAACATACTAAACAAGTTGTAATTTCTTTTTGTTATAAAGTCCTAGTTGACCATAAACCATGTATGTGTTTGTGTTTGTTGGAAGAGGCCTAGCTTTGGACAGAGCTCTAAAGTGAGGGTGGGATCTTATGATTTCAAAGCTATGTTGCTATTGCTATTCTCTCTAAAATTGCCTACCCTACTTTTAAAGCAATACAAAAAATATTGTTTGTTCCTTTACAGAAATGAGAATAAGATGTTTTATTATCATTTTGGATGAGCTCATGGATGATGTCACAACAAAAAATGTTTATAAACGTCTGAAAATGTCTAAAAATATGCAATGGGTCTGTTCTAGCCTAGACATGTTTTTGAAGGGTTCAATGAGATTTACCCAGCATTTTATTTAATGGTTCTCAACAAATGAGCAGATTTTTGAGCTTTGTTGTGTTTACCTTCTGTCAGGGAGGAAGTAGATTTTGACGTAGGGGTTTCTTGGCCGCCCATCTTCTCGTGCAGGCAGGTCTTTGGCTCCCAGGATTGTAACGATAAGTTGATGTCCCACTTTATCGTACCAGAGCTTCACCTGCAGGAACATATCAACTCTGTTAGGAGATTTGCAGGGAGAGCTCATCCCAGGGGGCTAGGGCAGACCTGCAGAAGCTCCTGATGCAGGTTGATGCAGTTGGGGGCATCACATGCTTGGCAGAACTTTAACAGAGCAGATTCAGCAGACACAAGCTAAAACAAGATGGCTACATCTTACTATCTAAGCCCAAGATGGTCCACTAAATTCTAAAGTCAAACACAAATGCTAGACATATCTAACTTCAGAAAAACTATTTCTAAGCACTGAATCACATGGTTCACTATAACAATATTAAAGGATTTATTATGTTGTTAAGGGAACATTGCAAGGTAGATACTACTTTATTTCTGCGGACAGCATATGTGACCTGCTATCCATAACTTCCTTGACTCTTTGTTAAAACAAACAAAGATTGTGCTTACAGTAATGCACTTACAATGGAAGTCTTTTGGACTTAGCATTTTTTCTAAATAATTGTTAAAATATGCATATAAAAGTTGTCTTGCGGCTAAAAGTATCACCACAAGACAAACATTATTCATGTTAATAGAGGGCAGGTTTAAGGATGACACCAGAGGAACCTTAAACCTAGACTGTCAGAGGCCTCCAAAGCCTTAGACCAGCGACCTGACCCATACCTGGGCTCACAAACCATACATTGCAACCTGAGTATTAAGGCCCTTGGGCCCTTCAGTGCATACAGCAATAGCTGTTTTAGGGCTCCAGCTGTTATCTTTAGTTGTTTAATGTTAGCCTACCAAAACATGAATTTCCTCTTTTTCTGCCAAATTGCCCTTTTCAAGAAGAACAAGTGGCTAGTTACTATAGAAACTAGTGATAAAATAGTTTACCTACTATATGAAATAAGAAAGCAGTATAAAACAGCATAATCTGAATTAGTAAGAAATAAACTGTCATGTTAAGACCATGTAAAATAAATTGAAAAACTTTCATACAATGCACCTCATTCATGTGAAAATTTGTGAAAATTTAAGGATGACTGTACAAATGATTTATTTAGATTTACTCATAAATTAGGCCTAATAGATGCCAGGAATCTAGGAAGGAATATGATGTCACTATCCACAAAAACTAGACCACATGGACCACAGGAATTACTGTAAACTATGGGAATCTGTAAGTCATAATTCAAGTATACTTCCAATAATATGAGCTCTGGTATGATAGTATGTCCAATAGATTTATAATTGCATTATTATTGCATTTACCTTATTTGAGGACGAAGTCAAAATAATGTACATAGTAATCAAGAGCAAGTATTCAAGATGGAATATTGCTTTAATGGGCATGTGCTAAGTGGACTCCCATCACAAACAATTAATTGTCTATGATCTTTCCCATTCCATGTTAGGTTGAGGTGAGAGGATTTGAACAGCAATGAGTCTGGACTGTAGAAGGTTCCATCCCTTATTGGCTGGCCAAGGGATATGGGTATATCTGCTTTGAGTCTCGTCCAAACAGATGTCTCAGACTTAATCACAATTATTCACTGTAATGTGAAACTGACAGACACTTTCAAAGGCCAGCAATCCAAAACAAATCACCACACGAAGAACAGACTAAGCAAAAGAAATTTAAAACAAAATGCAAAATGCTTTATAATTTAACTTCAGTTTAAAATCAGATATAGAAATGAAATATATTTAAAAGACTCAGTTGCAGCAATTTGGGGAAGAAAAAACTACAGAAGTTACCAAATACCAAAGACCAAAGTATTTAAGAGAATAACTGAATTAATAAATAAATCATAAATCAAAAGATATATTTACCAGTTTATTTTGTAACATTCCAAGAAGACAATAATCATTGTATAACTAGTTTAACATTTTATAAAATCAATTTAATTAAAATGAATTCAAACTGGATAAACAAATATGTTTCCAAATGTTATGTTCACTAATAATGTTTCATTTCTAAAGGAAATGAAAGTAAATTGGTACATTTATACTGATTTTTTAAAATTATTTATTTATTGATTTTGTTTTGTGTCTTTGGTCTTCTGTAACCAAACACTGATGCTTTGACTTCAAAGCAGTTGCCCTTCCTTCGTAGTGCATCTCTAGAGCTATAAGAAACATGCCTCTATACTGCACCTTTAGAGAGTACTCACTATTCTAAAAATAGTTCAGTACTAATGCATGCAGCAAAGCAACAGAAAGTGCTCAGTACATACTGGAGCAATCCAGACCGCTTCCATTTCAAAAACAGCAGAGGGAGGAGGGCTTCAGTCCAAACAAATTGTACCATTTTTTTCTCTTTAACATAGATTTTTACAGTATTTGTGCCCTATTAGTTTAAGAAAATCAGCACTGCATGTGACAGGAAATCTAACATTGCTGAAACGCTTAAAGAGATAAAATTGGAAAATTATAGAAATTCAAACACTCAGTCAAAGAAGTCTGTTAGGATTTCAGGAAATATTTTTAAATCTTATGGTTAAGTTCTGCTTTGTACAAGTAAAGGACTGTAATGGGTTTATGGGTTGGTTTCTATGTGCCTGTTTAAATTTATGATATGATGGGGAGGTTGTTTATTATATTAAAGAAATATATTGTATAACACCAACTTCCTTTTCACGTGCTGTAGGAAGAAATGGCTTTATCAGTTTGTTTTTGGAAATGTATTTTAAAGGGGCATTTTAACAGAGAGCACATAAAGTTATTGCCATGGCCTCTAGCTATATTGTGGTTGATTTGCTGAAATGTTTTCCTTCTCAGCAAATGACACCAAAAATGACATCTAAGAAAAACACATTCTTTAAAAAAAAGTGCTATGACACTGGGACACAATCTCAATGAAATGAGAACTGTCCCATGTAAATCAGAGTACATGGTCAACCTAGTAACCAAGATCCTCATTACAGAACTAAAAACACCAAACCTTTCTTAAAAATAAGAGACTTGAATGACAAAATACATATCAAAACAACATGAACACACAACATAAAAACCAACCCACGAAACATCTCAACCCTTTTTACCTGAGAAAGGAACGAGACGCTGCATCATATGACGACACTTTGGGGAATGTCCTCGGTGTGCAAGTGTCTAAAACATGTGTGAAACTAGTCCAATCCTGATTGGTGTTGTTTCATGACATAGCATGACAGGAAACACAGAAGCTACAAAAGGATGCCAGTACACAATACCGCTGGTATTTTTGATAGGCCAAAGTCGCTCTCAGGTTATGGAGGTGTGGCAAAGGGACGCAGTATGTCTTTCCCTTCTCAGGAAATAGGTTACAGTTGTAACCCGCAATGTTACATTTCAAGTGACCTTGCGCTGGGTCATATGACGACACTCTGGGGAACAAATACCCACTGTGCCACACCTAAAAGTGTGAAACTATGCCAAGCACAACTTAGAAAGAAAGCACCTGAAAACCCAACATAGACTGTGCAGACTGTAGAACCTTATAAACATGTGCTGGGTAGCCCAACCTGCGGTATCACATATGTTATGCAATCCAGTTACTGATTACCTCCAGCCTAGGCATCACCTCAGCCACACCTGTACCACAGCATCCAGCCCCAGCAGAGCTGGATGACACAGCAGACGATGTGTTGTCTCCAAAGATGGAAACATATCTACTTCGACTGAGCTACATCTGTCTCATGCCGATTCCACAGCCTTGGTGTTCTGCTCCCCAGGGATATACATAGCTCTGTGTGACAAGAGCTTCCTCTGGGACCACAGGAGGATCTTGTGTGTCAGTCTGTAAAGAGAGCATGATCTCAAGCCCTCTGTGGATTTATGTAGGAGACCATGAACATATTGTTTGTCAGAACCATGTCATGGTGGTCCCTGACGTCTGGAAGAAAGCTCCTCAGAGCTTTGTATTCAGCCAACACAGTCAATTTATGTGCCACGAGAGATGATGACCTCCCCCACAACTTCCCAAAAAGCAGCCCTTCATGACCGCACTCCATCCTGTGAGGAAAGCAGTCTTCCTTTACCCAGAGGGAGTACAATTCTTGTTCCAACACCTGACCCTGCCCTGGATCTACAATAGTCCAGACAACCCCATTGAACTTAAGAAGGTGAGACCTGAATTGTAGTCCTTTTTATACAGTGCATAGGACCCACTTAAAAATATGCGGAAGGCCTTTCCATGCCTCCAAAAAATCTTTTTGGGACATTAGCTTTGAGGCCAACCTTGGGTTTCTCGTTCAGTTCGACTACGAAACCCCGAAGCAAAAGGGGTTTGTGGATGCTAGACCCTAGATGTTTTGCTAGATGCAAACACTGCAAGGTGCATTCTCTGAAAACCATGTGACCTGAGGTTTACTGGTCAGCGGGATACAAACACTGATTTTCTGGAGCTCTGTGGAGAAGCAGTTCTCGATTGCCTTACTACAAGGGGATGCCCATAAAGGCCTGAAGCTGGTGTCAGGTCCTCTTTCCTGAAGCGTTTATTAAAAAAATATATCTGTTTTCTATACTTCACTATTTTCTGGTCTGAACACTTTGGATGAGAGTGCTAGGGCCTCAAACTCTTGGGTGGAGCGCTATTGTCAACTCTCTCCCTTTGTTGTTACCAGTATAAGGAGCTTGTTGACGGCTTGGTTAGCAGCCCCATGAGCTCGAGAGCAGCAAGGTAAAAACTGACTGATCCTTTGCCTCCTGAAACCTCAAGATGACCAAGTTTACTACACCAAAAAGCCCAGAAAGTGAGAATGGGGCATTGAAGAGACAAGACTTCTAATTTTTCCTGATGCCCAACAGGTTCACCCACAGATGTCTCTCCGTAACTACTAATGCTGCCATGGAGCAGCTGATGGCATAGGCTGTCTCGTTAGTGTCATGGACAGATAGGCCTGCGACCTGACAAAACTCTTTAATAACGCCGGGCTCAACCCCCTTCGCTCTCATCGTGCACTTTTAAGAGATTGGCCTGGTACACCTGTAAAATAACCATAGCATGCAGACAAGCTCCAGCCCCAATGTGCCGCCAAGTTTTGCCCACCAAGGTGGCCCATGAAGACCAAATTAAAAAATTATAAAAAAATGTTAAAGCAGTCTCAAGCTCTATTTGCAATCCCCATGACATCAGACACTGAGTTACTGGGAGCATGAGCCTGGCTGGTCTTATTAAACATGGCCGGGCAGGAGTGGAGCATTCTGAGCAGCAGCTGCTGACAGTTTTCCCAGGCAGACCCCTCAAGAGCTGACTGTGCACACTCCACTCCCAGACAAAGTACACACAGCTTATGTGTTTCCCTCCTTGTAATATATCTGGGGCAGAGGGGAACACAGTGCTTAAATTGCTTTTTACTCATAATTTTAAATTACCTTCTTTTCCTTTTTCTTATGTTTTAGACAAACAACACCAAGGACAGACACACAAAGAGTGCTCCCTGAAGAACAGAAGCCAACGTGTCCTTTTCTAGCTTCTGTGTTCCCAGTCACATGCTACGTCACAACGCAACAGCAATCAGGATTGGACTAGTTTCACACATACTTCAGACACTTGCACTCAGAGGGTGTTCCCCAAAGTGTCGTCATACAACACACATAACGTTATGTATTACACAAGCCCAAGTGGTACTTGCACTTCCATTGGTACAATTTGTTTATTCGTCTATGAAGTTTAAAGATATGTTCTTTATTGGAAAATTCAGTATTATCTTGAAAATGTGCCAGTTTACAAACTGTAACCTTCCATTGTAACACAGAGCATAATATTTGATAATAATGATATATCCACACAGAGACTGAACTTTTAACTTGTGTTGAATGAGTTTTTTCAGAGAATATAAATCCAATTTAAATCTAGCTAAACATACTGTGTGCACAATTCATTCAAATGCCAATAATTTTTATATAATTTTTATATCATATTATATCCATTTAAATATAATGTTCCATGTTACATAAGAACAAAGAATGTCTGTCAAAAAGTGTTTACAATTTAAAGAGACTATTTTGTAATAAATTTCAATTAAATGTGTTAAAAACATGCCACATTCAAGAGGTGAGTAGAAAAAACATTGATTGTCTCTTTAAACTATATAAAATAAGCGTAGGTATGTGACCATGCAGCAAATTTCAGGCCTCTGCAAATGATGTTTTAAATATTAAGCATGAGTCATATTGTAATAATGAAATATGTATTGTAAATGGTATTGAGTAATTGTGAATTATAATTGCAAGCGCAATGACATAATGGGGGGGGGGGGGGTAAGAGGGCTTGGAATGTTGCTGAATTCCTGCAGTACATTTTCCAAATAACGCAGAGAGAAAGTAATGGAGTGAGGGAGACTGCCAGAAACAAGAGAAATAAAGACTGAGCAGAGAAAGAGAGAGAGAAGTCTGATGATGTTACCTGGACCCTAGGGACAAAAGGCGTGGTTCTTCTACTAAGGCATGGGCTCTGGATAAGCAAAATTAACAAAGAAATAAAGCAATAAAACTAAAACCGCACAAAGGCACACAAATCAAAACAACCCAACTGAGAAGAGATTTAGCCTAACTTAACATGTTTGTCGTCGTTGTCGATTAAGTCACTATGTCACTATTGTTTATGATCTCCAGCATTACAGGAACCTTATAGCTGAAACATCTTTATACCAGAGTTAAGAAATAACCAGGTGAAAATACACAAAATTGCTGCTTCTAATGTCTAATGATTTATAGCTAGCTTACCTGAAAAACACATCCAGTTAATGGCAAATTAAATATGTACAACGGACAGCTTTCTTAGCTTGCGTATTTGCATTATGTTTCTGGTATTAATTTTGGTTATACTTAAAACAATTTCAATAATAAAATGCAAACATCATCTTTGTGTGTGTGTTCATGTCTGTGTTCTGTACTATGGCATTTTAGGATAAATCTCCCTCATTTTAAATAAAATAAAATTTACAACAGTGCAAACCATATTGACAATACAAAAACTTCGTTCAGACAGAAATACACTATAGTGCAAAAACAGACATAGGCACATAACAGATTTTGGCTATTAACGTTAATATTTCTTAGCAAAACCGATTTTAAAATAGTTTCATTTACAGAGGTTAAGGGTAAATAACACAGCTTCATATCCATATCTGTATTTAAAAAAATAGAATGTCCAATAATCACAAATCTATGTACGTTCCTTAAAATCAACATGAAACATTTTTCAACCCCATTTTACATTTCAGGATATTTAATGATAAAAATATAGAACAAGACTGAATCATTGGAGTATGTAAGGAAGGGTTTAAAGGGGCAAAACATTTTATTGAAGACACATTTTTTTATTACTATTATTTTGAATCACAAAAGTTAATAATGTCAATTTTGATTTCATGTTGAGTTTAAGCACTTTGTTTGGGTTCAGACATTGCAGAACCTGTGTGAAACTTACCTAGTTTAAGGATACTGACAATGCAAACAGCGCAACATATTGATAGACTGCCTCTACGTTGCAAAGGATCAAGGCTGATTGTTTAAGTAAATATAAAAACAGTGACAGAACAATATCTCTCCACTGATCTCTGTTACCTAACATTCTTATTATTCAAGTGCTGTGTCAGAGCTGACCGCCTGCCAAATGCATGGCAAAGTAACCTGGCTAAAAACTAATGATACATTTTCCACTTCAAGGCCCTTTCTAGAGTCCAGACGTGACTGCAACTGAAAGCGTCTAGGCCTGTAACATCTGTTTAGAAATAATGACCACAAAGACTGAGTGCTTACTGAGAGTTGTCCAGACAGATACTGAGGGGTGTCCCGAAGCATGCCAGGACTCATAGGGGACGTGACAGAGATAGAAGGACCCATTTTTTGGGATTCAAAGGAACTTGAACCTGAAACGGATAAAAATAGGTGACTTGTAGATTAGACCACTGATTTGCATCCTCCTCCCAGCTAATGCAATGCTAACGTATTGATATGAACATATGTAAGGGTGTCAAAATGACAAAACTTACTTGATTCAAGTTGCCCATGTGTGCTCTCTGGTATTCTAGGGACATCTCTGCAAGGAAAGAGCAAAACAAGAGTTTTAACCAGAAAAGCCTTAAGTAACTAGACATGCTTAAGTTTGCTATGTGTGTTGTACTGGTATTAGTGGCTTAAAGGACACAAATGTGTATAATGACATGTATAATAACGTGTATAATGACATAAACATGGTTTGCAGGGACACTTCCTGTGGAGTTAGCAGGCGTGTTATCTTGGCCAGCTGTAGGCATTGGGCTGCAGTGGAACCCTCCACCTTATCCTAATCACTCGGGTCCTGTTCCAGTGCCTTTCTCGCCCTAGGTGCACGAGGAGCTCATAAAGTCGTGAAAGGTGTCATTCTCAGACATGTTTTGCAGATTCTTTTTCACTCACCTCCTTCATCAGCGGATAGAGCATGCTGTCGCAGTGCACCTCTTCCCACCAAGCGCTGCTACCTCCAAGGCATGTAAGTTTTCTTTGTCCCTCGTCGTGAAGGCTTACACTACAAGGAGGCAGGCCACCTCCGCTCTCCATGCCATGGCTATACTGCAAGTCCATCAGGCCAAGCATTAAGAAGCTTGATGAGGGCAAGGATGACCCAGGTTTAATGCATGAATTCTGCACCGCTACTGATCTCACCCTCGGGGTGAGAAGGTGACAGCGCGTGCTCTGGGTTGGACGATGTCCACTTGCTTGTTCTCAGCTATCTCAACGACTGACTCATTTTGGCTCATTTGTGAGATCAGCTATGTGTGTACAGGGACCTTGTGCTTCAGCACCTAGATTGATTGGGACTTTGGGTCTCACTGGGAGAAAAACACCCCTCTAACCCCTCTCAGGTCAATCTCATCTCTTTTCTCTGTATGAAATTGGACTCGATCTTCATGACGACATGCCTTTCCAGTGGATGTCTCACCTGTCTGAAGCTGTTCAAACAGAGAACGGTGTAAGTGAAGCTATTTCACTTCTGGGGCATATGGCATCCTTGGCAGCAGTAGTTCCCCTCATGCATATGAGACCACTTCAGCACTGGCTGCAGAATCGAGTACCAAGGTGGGCATAGCACACCGGCTCCCAATGTGTG
>JAZGTI010001167.1:21482-47901 GCA_036877585.1 Botia kubotai | reverse complement strand
ATCCAAGACATAAAACAGTGGATGACAAATAATTTTCTACTTTTAAACTCAAATAAAACCGAAGTACTACTTATTGGACCAAAAACAAGTAATATCTCAGACTACAATCTGCAAATAGAAGGCTGCACTGTTACCCCTGCAACTACAGTTAAAGACCTAGGCATTATATTAGACAGTAGTAACCTGTCTTTTGAAAATCATATTTCAAATGTTACAAAATCCGCCTTCTTCCATTTCAGAAGCATAGCCAAACTACGAAATATTTTGTGTATTACAGACGCGGAAAAGCTAGTTCATGCATTCATGACCTCCAGACTGGACTACTGTAATGCATTACTCAGTGGTTGTCCTGCAGCATCACTAAATAGACTACAGTTAGTTCAAAATGCAGCCGCCAGGGTGCTTACTAAAATCTAGAAAATACGATCACATAACCCCTATTTTAAAATCTCTACACTGGCTACCCATGAAGTATCATATAGACTATAAAGTTCTGCTGATTACTTATAAAGCTTTAAACGGTTTAGCTCCTACATACCTAACTGAGCTCCTATCGCGCTACAACCCGTCCTGCTCTCTAAGATCCCAAAACTCCGGACTTCTAATAGTTCCCAGAATAAATAAATCCACCAAAGGGGGTAAAGCGTTCTCATACGTAGCACCTAAACTTTGTAATAGCCTTCCTGACACTGTTCGGGGTTCAAACACAGTCTCCCAGTTCAAATCTAAATTAAAAACACATTTTTTCAGTGAAGCATTCATGTAGTACAGTGAACAGCAGCTACGCTAATTTGTTTTTCTGCCTTCCTCCCCTACTTCGGGATACTCATCCCGAGGTAACTAGAGTTTTTGCCAGCGCCAGGATAATTATCACGTGCCGCCCTCCCGTTCATAACCATTCCAGATGGTGGAGCTGAAAGATGAAGGAGGCCATCCAATGTCCCCATCGCACAACACAATCTACTTTAAAACTACCACAATAACATTAAGGATAATATTAAATGCATCACCTTCTTTTATTTATTTTCTTTTATATTTCTTTTGATCACTTAGTCTAGTTGTGCAAGCACTGGCGAACTACTGATGAACTACTGATGAACACATTTTACCTGAAGTTGGTTGGTTGTAAAAGTATGTACTAAAATTAACTCTTGCAATATTGAAAAGTATTTGTGTGGTGACAGACTTTGCCTTATTACTGTTGAACAATTACCACTCCAAGCTGCAACTCTATAGGACCAACATTTAACGTGATGAATGTTTAATATCGTGTTTTGTTACACTACAATTGTCACAAATGCAAAGAGTCTTTTTCATCTTCTGTGGAAGACGCAGGACCATAAACTGTTTGTCTAATTAGAGGATGTCTCACCTGCCTGTCAAAATATGTATGTTAATTATATATTATATATAAGATCTGGGCCAAAACAACACTTTAGCAATTTCAAAATGGAAACAAAGTTGCACAATTAAAGGAATTTATTTGAGTGAATTTTACATGTAAGGAATATTTTTTGTCTTTATGTGACCACTTAAAAGCATTTTAATGAGGCTATAAATATTTAATGTTTCCACATTCATTTTCTCCTCAAATAGAGTAAAGACTGAAGATAAACCAATTCAGAACAAAGCTTTAACACCAACAAAAAGGTTCAGCTCTTTGGTTCAGATCAGTTTAATTACAGATCTCTGAAATTTGCCAAAGATGTTGCCAAGGTAACACTGGGTGCACATTTAGATCTTCTATGCAGACATACAGGTACTGAGCAGTATACCCTTATTTATCCTGATTTTAGTGCATATAAAGCTGTATTGATGAGTTATTATTATTTATCATATAGTGTCGCTTTTGACAGAGGCACATTACATTTANNNTTACATTTAGGCATTTGGCAGACGCTTTTATCCAAAGCGACTTACATTGCATTATACTACACATTGATCACTATACATTGAGTATGTGCAATCCCTGGGATCGAACCCATGACCTTGGCGTTGTTAACACCATGCTCTAACCACTGAGCTACAGGAAAGCTATTACAACTTATAAAACATTTTTGTTTATTGTTAAATGCTAAACACAGCAGTACCAACCGGCATATTCACTCTTAAAACTTAAAAAACTTAAAACTTTAGACTTTTCTAGACTTTAAGCAGCTCTACTTTGCTTTCTATAGAACATATATTTAAGAATAAATCACCACAAATTAGATTACTGTAGAACAGATTACTGTTTTGTTTTGAATTCCTGCAGGTGAAGTGGTAGAAAATGATTGTGTTAGGATCATAGGTTTTTCAGGGAATCCCAGAGAGCACACATACCAATTTAATCTACAGTATATCTTATAAATATACTGTAAGGCACTTTAGATAAAAGCATTTCCTGTTTAAATCTGAACTAAAGCAAATTAAAAATATCAATATATTTAGTGGTTGACCACTGGGACTAGGAAGAGTAGCGCACCAAATTGAGAGCGTACAACAACGAGTAGGCATACTCCACTCAGAGGCGCTACAATTATATGCCATCTCGTTACCGAATCATAAAATCATTCTGCCGTGGCTGCGCTCGCATGAACCAGTTATCTCTTGGGGTAAGGGTCAGATCATTTTTCGTTGGAGAGTTACCTGACATAATCAATGTTTAAATAAAGTTTCCCTGATTTCTAAACCTCTTGCTTCTTCCGAAGACCCGCTCACTTCCCAGTCTGTAATTCCCTCTGATTACTCCGATTTGGCTGTGGTATTCAGCAAGCAAAAAGCTTTGCAATTGCCTCCCCATCGCACTGTAGACTTACCGTAACATATCGTCCTGGTTCCAAGAATACTAAAGCTGATGTGCTTTCTCGCCTGAAAATTATAGATCTCACCTTTAAGGTAAGAATAAGCCATCGTCTGAATCGATACGCTTAGCCCAAATATCAGAAAACATAATTCTGGAAAAGATTTTAGTTGCCCCGATTCAGTGGGATCTGCCCACTGAGATAGTTAGTGCCAACAAGTTACATCCTCGCCCCCCCTAACTGCCCTGAAAATCTCACCTTTGTGCCCGAACCCCTCAGACAACGTCTACTCACTCAGGTACATGATGTCCCAAGCTCTGGACACTCAGGTATTGCGGCCACCATTCATCTCCTTCATAATCGATATTGGTGGCCGAGCCTCTCCAATGACACCATTAGATATATTCAGAACTGCTCAGAATGTCAGGCATCCAAGCTACTGCCTGCCGGACTCCTTCAGCTGTTACTCACCCCACACTGCCTGGTCGCACATAGTGATTGACTTCATCACAGACTTACCCAATTCACAAGGAAACACTACCATCCTCACCATTATTGATCATTTTTTCGCAGCTGATCCCACCCACCCAATGCATTGCTTCTTCAGCCTGCTACCATCAGAGAGGAGGCTGCGGAGTCTCCAGGCCAGGACCAGCAAACTGAACGACAGCTTCATCCATCAGGCTTTCAAAAGCTTAACTCTCTCCCGGCTCTGCCCCCCACTCCCCTCTTCCTCCCCACAAACTTTCTGAACTCTGACATGTACTCGCAAACACTCACTCACTCACTCACTCACTCACACACACACTCACAGACCTGCATTACTCACTTTGTGCAGCATTGGTCTTCTAGCTACCTCATAACTACCTCTTGTCTGTTATAAGACTGCTCTCTGTTACTTATCATGTTTACAAGCTCTGTTTGCACTACACTGTTTGCATTTGCACTACTCTGTTTGGTTTGCACTCTCTGCCATGTGCCCTTACTTRTATATTGTATTTTTCCTTTTTTTTAGATTATATGTATAATTACATTTATTCTTCTTTTTTAAAACTCTACCTTTTGTTTTTAAGATATTCTGTTATGCACAAGGGTCTGAGAGTAATGCAATTTCAATTCTCTGTATGGCCTGTACATGTGGCAGAATTGACAATAAATCTGACTTTGACATAACTTTGACTAGAGACTGCCGATATCTTGTGTAACTTTGTATTTAGGTTCTGTGGTCTGCTGGATGACATTGTATCCAACCGGAGGCCACAGTTTACTTCACGTGTGTTGTCAGAATTCTTCAAGAGCTTGGGAGTTAATATCAAATGGAAAGACAGAGCGTTGTAAAGAACCAGGAGATTGTACGGTTCCTGCGCTCATAATGTAACCAGTGTTAGCACGACTGGAGCAGGTACCTGATGTGGGTGGAGTACAGCCAAAACTCACTCACCAAACCTGCTACTGGTATGACCCCTTTCAGTGAATCGGTGAATCGGCTACTCGAGTCCAGGCGCTGCGGAGGTAGAATCCAATACCTCGTAGACTGGGAGGGGTACGGTCCAGAGGAACGCTCCTGGGTAAATGCGGGCGATATCCTGGATCCGACACTAACGGAGGAGTTTCACCGAGCCCACCCAAAGAGACCGGCCCCTAGACTCCACGAAGAGCCCGGCGTCGCTTTCCTCCACGCATCAGGAGCCGCTCGCAGGGGGAGGGCTCTGTTACGGAGAAGACCGCCACTCCGGCTCCTCCCAGCCGCCAGAGGGAAACGCCGCCAAGATACTAAATTTAGTTTTCTAAGCATATAATCTATGCTAAGAAATTTATTACAGTCCATAAATGGGTTTAGCAGGACCCTCTTGTGTGTTTTCTTTAATTAAATTCACTTTAGCAGTTCCTGCCCTGCTTTTGTAACATGTTCTGCAGTGTATGATCAGATAGACTGCATTATATCATTGTAGACTCCCTTTTTTCATAGCACTTTTGACCCTGATTAGCCGTTAATAAAGAAATTTCAGTGAAAGTCATGAAAGCCAATTTTACATTTAGATTTATGTTTGGCTGAACAAATTGATAAGCAGAAGTGAACACTGACTAAATAATAAATAGAGCATGTACTTAATCCATTATGGCTTATGACTTTTAATGGTGGGGTACAAAAGATAATGAATTTACAACATTTGACTTGTATGCCAAGTTCTGTGCATAGTATGGTGCTGAATGTTTTAACCTGTTTATCATTATGAATAGTTTAATGTACCAGTTATTTTCAATTGTTGTGTACATACAATATATATATACCCATTTTCTGTTGAAGTTTCTGTTGTAGTACACTTTCTTTGAGGGTTGCTGGTTTAAGCAGCTTAAAGCTGGTCCTGAGCTCTCGATTGAACAAGTAAGCTGGCGACACTTTGGTAGTTGCATGTGGAGTACTGTGCAGCAAGAAGTTATGAAGACGTTGGTGAAATGTGCCTTGCCCCATTTCATGGTCACTGCTTCTCCAGTGTAAGTTTTAAGTGTCACATTAGTGGTTTGAGTGGCAGGTGGCTCAGTATTTTGCTATATACGCATTTCGACACCAGCGACACCGCAGCACCAGTGGTGACTCTGTATGCCTTGGTTTCTCCTGTGACAGTGAGCATATGCAAAGGAAATTAATCGTCAGATGTGTCTGTGACCGTCTTGTTTTCTTGGTCAACTTTCTGCTGCATTTTCCCTTTTCCGGTCTTATTTCTACATGCACACTTTGTGTCCTTTTATTTTTTACAGCTGCGGCACTCTGTATCCTTATACCAGCCTGTGACAGGTGAGTGCCCAGTCTTACCACAGCGAGAACATGGACCTTTGTTTTCAGTTTGTTTTTCAGTCTACAGTTTATACACTTCACTGTTTGAGCTCAGTTTCTGAGCTTCCTTTGCAGCCAATTCCAACAGATATGCTCAGTTCAATTGCTCTTCGAAGTGTCAGGTTGTTCCCAGTTTAAAGTCTTTTCTGTATGCCCTCACAGCAGAATCCGCATACTAATATGTCCTGAAGTGTGTACATCACCAATTTCAATGTTCAGCTAATTTATTTAGCACTGCCACAAACATTGTCAGTTTCTCCTTCTAGCTGATTTTGACTGTGAAACTGAAATCACTCTGCCATTACTAACGGCTTTGGAGAGAAATGTGCTTTAAGTACTCACTATTTGTTCATACGTTTTCTCTCAAGGCTTCATTGGTTGTAGGAGGTTACGCAGTAGAGTGAATGTCTTTGGACTCATCACGCTTAAAAAAATGGGTACAACTTTCTTTTGATCTATAGCATTTGCTGCCACAAAGTACTCAAATCGTTCTGTATAAGAACTCCACTGCTCATTGCTTTCATCAATTGGACCCATATTGCCGAAAACTGATGCCATTTTGTTCCATTCTCCATAATTAACAATCAATTCTGTAACTTATCTGAATTGTTGTCTGCCCTCCCCTTTTTGTTAAGTCGTGGATTAGCAGCAGGGTCGCCTTTTTTGTTCCTAGCGATTTCACTGTCAAGTTGCTTTACTTCCACATCATCATAATACACAGAGTAACTGAATCCTTGTCGCCACTTTCCACCATCTTTTGGGGAAATGTATAGCAAAGATGACACTTATGACACTGATATAGTGTGACTGTTCGCTTTACTTTGTTTTGTGTATATCAACTCTAACTGGAACATTAAAAACATTAACAAAATATACAACAATAGCTTGCAAAAAGTAGACAATCGTACCGAGTGGTGAGTGATTCTGGGCTTTATAGGGCGGCTGATTGCAAACAGGTGCCAAACAGGAAGTCATCAGACCTAGGTACGGGGGCCGATGGGAATTGTAGTTCAGAACATCGCTTTGGATAAAAGCGTCAGCTAAATGACTAAATGTAGAACATAGATTAGTATTCTGTTTTCTCCCTGCTGATTAGGCATTTGAAATTGCAGATTTTGCATCTGAAACAATGAAATAGAAGAGACTTGCTCTGATACTCCATTGGCATAATTAAAGTTATATTTCATTGCAAAATCTCTCTTCTTTGTAAAGGCCTTGACAAGATTGGTGAGCACAAATTATTGGATTAGAGCACATTGTCTGATTATAAAATTATCATTTAAAAACCCAATTTTGTTCCCGGGGGAACAAAAATGCAGTTTAGAAATAAATTATGTTTGAAAATATGTTTGTGTCTGTGCATATGTTAATAGACATCATTCTGGTGTTTACAATAGCCACCATTTTAAGTTTTCTGCCATTTCATTGTTGCTGTCCATTTTGCTGTCTTTAAATTTTTACAGATCACCTTGTTTCAAGTCATAAATCTCAGACAAAACTGTTGTAGTTTTGGAGGCAGAATTATGGATCTTCCAAAAAAAAGTTAATGGCCTTTTCATAGTGTGATGAAGTGATCTATCATTGTGGACTTTGTACAAGTTTCTGTGACAGTACGACAGATGTCATCTAAATGCACTGGAGGAATCTGATGGAAACAACTGAATCTGTCAGTTACTGAGAAGAATTATTTTTTAAAAATTGTATTATGTAAATGTATTAAAAACAATTTGAAAGGAACAGAAGCCCGTTACATTTTAGTCTCAGCTGTATTTCGGCTGAATGTATTTTGTTCATTTTCAGACATGCTGAGAAGGTAATCAAACTGTTGTCTCTCCAAATTCTTGTAGAGAGCCAATACCATGTGTAATACATTTTTGCTAGGCAGGACATGAAAGGAATGAAAAAACATAAGGGTTTCCTACTATGCTCTTTTAAAAGTCTTAATTTTGTTTTTTGGGTGAATTGCAACAGGTTTTCATGTTTGATTGTTCAAAAAAACATTTTTCACATTATTTTTCATGATTGCAGCACCTCTCCTTCCAGTCTCAAAATCCCTGTTTAGTTCCAGTCTCTATAAAGCTCCTCTTTATGAAAAGTTTAATGTGTTCTGATTGGCCAACAGGACCAGTGGATTGTGATTGGTCAACTGCCTTGAGCATCTTTCACAAATGTCACACCCCTTACCATTTCAGGTGTAAACACCAACAATAGCATCAGTTTTGCCTTATCAATTTAAGCAGTCATTTATTAATTTAAAATAATAATAATAATAATAATAATAATGTGCTTCTTAAATCAGCAGACCAGTGAAACAAAGATTCACACACCCACACAATATCTGTGTAGATACAGAAAATAGAATTCACAGTGAATGATGAAGTTTTCATTATTATTGCATGGGTGATCTTTTCATAGAACAGGTGTAACCCAATTTTTGCCTCCAGCATTATGAGCAGTTAAAGAGACTTAAAGAAGTGAAAAGTGAGCCCAATACTCTTAGCTAGCAGTCTAACGAAGGTTCTGGAAGCTGTCTTCCATAAAATGTGCAGAACACTGAGAAATTTTAACCACTGTTTTCTAAGTTTGTTCGTCACAAAAAGTTGAACAAAGGGGGTTTAGTATTGGGGTGGAAAAACAGTGTCTTCTCAAAATTGCAATAACACATTACTAAAGCAACTGAACCAGTCTTACCGCATTTATAAATCTTGGACAAAAAAATGGTTAAATGAGGGAAATTGTAATGTCTATGTTTCTGGAAAAGATCTCATAACTATATATGAGGTGTACAATGTAGTTCAGATAGTGTTTTTTGTAAGAAAGAATAACGTCTCAGGTAACGTATGTAACCCAGTTCCCTGAGACAGGGAACGAGATGCTGGGCCATGCTTGATGCTATGGTGAACGCGCTTCGGGTGCACCCGAGTCTGAACACATGTAAAACCAGGCCTATTTACAGGCAAGTTCAAGGTCATGTGACGTAGCATTACGCACCACAAAGCCTTCAAAAGGAGCCAGCAAAAATTCAAACTCAGCTTAAGTCTGAAGAAAGGTTGTGCAGGCGAGACCGAAGTGTGGTGAAGTGATGCAGCACCTCGTTCCCTGTCTCAGGGATCAGGGTTACATACATAACGTGAGACATTCCCTTTCCAGGGAACTTGACGCTGCATCATGCTAGACACTATGGGGAGGTAATACCCACTATGCCACAGTGAGGGAAGGTCTGTCCCAGAAGCTGTGAAACCCAGTAGGACCTGAGCTCCTGGAGTTGCATTCAAGGTCAAACTATAAAATCGAATAAATGTGTGCTGGGAGGACCAGCCTGCTGAAGCACAAACATCCCTTAGAGATGCTCCCCTAGACAGAGCCTTAAATGATGCTACACCCCGTGGTAGAATGGGCTCTAATGCCCAAAGGTGACACAAGGTCACAGGCCTCATAGGCCAGGGTAATAGCAGTTGCAGCCACTAAACAGACTAAGAGCTGAGAGGTCTTACACCACTGGCCTGAGCAGTGGACATAGATCCTTAAAGCTCTAACAGGACACAACAAATAAAGCCTCTCCTGCTCCGGCAAATCAAACAGCAGAGGACAGAAGGCTTGAAGTACCATCAGGTGACCGGCCGCAGCAGGCACCTTAGGGATATTATCTGGTCACCATGCAGAAAACAAGACACCAGGGTGTGTCTCACAATAGAGGCTCCATCAACAGGTTCATGACTAGCAGACATGGCGGCCACATAAACCTTGCGGGTGGTGGGAGCCAACCCTGCAGAGGGGCGCTCTTGAAGAAACTCCATACAGCAACAGGGCAGTGAACCAGGGCAATATTGTGTTGCTCACACCATGAAACAAAAAGCTGCCACTTCAGGGCATACAGTCAACTAGTAGATGGGGCTCTGAAACTCTGAATGGTCTCTACAACTTCAGCTGAGAGACCAGAATTTAATTGCTGGCTCCCATCAGGGGCCAGACCCACCGTTTCCAGATCTCTGACCGGGGGTAAAAGATCGACCCCCGGGCCTGGGATAGAGGGTCACTCCAGACTTGGAGCTCCCAAGGAGCCCCATCCAGGAGAGACATTATGTCTGAAAACAAGATCTCTGTCGGCCAGAGTGACACTACTAGAAGCAGCCAAACTTGGTCCTAACGAATCCTGGCTAGGACTCCCGGGAGCAAGGTTATCAGAGGAAATGCGCACAGATACAGCCTTGACCACGTCTGTACCATGGCATCCAAAGGGTGCCCCAAGGGAGCTGGATGAGTAAGGTTGAACCAGAGGGGACAATGTGTCGACTCCTTGAAAGTGAACAAATCCACTTCCGCTTGGCCATACCTCTGCCAAATGGACTCCACCATTTGTGGATGGAGCCTCTATTCCCTTGCCACAGCTCCTGCCTTGACAGGATATCTGCTTCCAGATTTTCATGTCCTAGGATGTACATCACTCTGACAGAGGGCTGCCTGGTCTGCACCCAAAGAAATATCTGCTGTGCCAGCCTGAACAGGGGGGCGTGATTGCAGTCCTCGATGGTGATTCAAGGATGAGACCACTGTGGTGTTGTCCATATGGACTAGGACCTGTTGGCCCCCGAGGTATGGGAGGAAGTGCTTCAGAGCCAGAAACACTGCCCTCTTTTCCAGACAGTTTATGTGCCAGGAGAGATGAGGGTCCTCCCACTGACCACAGACTGGGCAGCAATCGAGAACCGCACCCCAGCCTGTAAGGGAAGCATCCATCAAAAGAATCCTGCGATGGCATAAAGCTCCTAGAGAGGGACCCAAGGTAAGAAACTGGGGTCAGAGCCACATTAAAAGGGTATGAAGCCCTCGGCGTGTAACACTTAGCACCCTTAGCAGGTGGATTTTGGGATGAAACCCATTTATCTTTAGCCAGAACTGAAACAGTTTAATGTGCAGCAAATCTAAAGGAATCACATTCGCTGCTGCTGCCATGACCCCTAACAGCCTCTGAATCTGGAGGACTATCAAACGCTGCCCACAGCAGCAAGGATTGACTCCACACGTGCAGGAGACAATTGTGCCCGTGGTTGAGTCTCAGCCATAAGCACCTCATATGAGCTCACAAAACATCTCGATGCCGTGTAGCTAACTCTAACAAGAGCTGGCCATGAACAGCCAGTTATCTATGTAGTTTATTATGTGGATGCCCTGCAGTCTTAACAGAGCCAGGAGGTGCAGCTGCCCGTCTTCCATCAGGATTGAAAAGAGCCAGGCAAGAGCAGAGCGTTCCAGCGGAAGCGATTAACGCTGAGGACAGTCAGCTCTCTCAAGAGCTGACCTAGCATGCTCAGCTCCAAGACAACACACACACATATAATGCATGTCACCCACTGTAATGTTTATGCAAACATAGTGGCACACACTTCTTAAAACTCTTGGAAGTCTTTCTTTGTAATTACTTCCTAAATCTATATCTCACACTTTTTCCTTCACTTCTTTGCCTGGCAAACTAACATGCTTTCTGAAGACAAAAAGCTGATGATGCATTTTTGCAGGTGCCTTTTAAAGGCTTTGTGGCATGAAATGCTACTTCTTATGACCTTGAACTTGCCTATCAATAGGCCTGATTTTACACTTGTTCAGAGTTAGGTATGCCTAAAGCATGTTCCCCATAGCGTCAAGCATGACACAGCGTCAAATTCCCTTGAAAGAGAACTCCCTTTGGGGTGGTTTTTGAGCTTTGTAACTTTGCATATCTTTCTCATACCCATACAGCAACCTTATACACTATACTTTCCTGTGGCTCAGAGCATGTCGTTAACAGCGCCAAGGTCATGGGTTCGATCCCAGGCATTGCACATACTCGGAAACAATGTATAGTATAATGCAATGTAAGTCGCTTTGGATAAAAGCATCTGCCAAATTTTTTTATGAAAAAAAAAACATTAAATGTCAAAGAGCATAATAGGACCCCTTTAATCAGAGTACATCAAATACAAGTAGCTAGTTTCCAAATGGTCCAAGTTAAATTTTAACTAGACCAAATTTATCAGCTGTTTCAAACTATAGAAGCAAGTTGGGAGACCCTTAACAAACTGTCAGCTGGTCATAGAAAAACTAACCTGACCGATTAATTCTTGTAACACATTGTTATGTGTTTAATTAAATTAATTGATGCAAGTCATTAAAGGTTATTTGTAAAGAAACAATAGCATTTATTATAGCTTTTGATTGGTTGTAGCTGAGTAGCAGAACTGTGTGTTGAATTTTCTGATTCTTGTTTTATGGAGTCTCCACACAAGAAATGGTGCTTCACACTGCTGTTCTGAGACTACTATTTCTCATGTTTTCTGCTTTATTGTGCTTTCATAATATTACATTTGTGCCAAAACTCAGAATCACTAGTTTCTATGATATAAACGGTGACAGCTATGTCCCCTTTTGTGTATTCATACCCCTTGAACTTTTTCACATTTTGTCACCTTAACCACAAACTTAAATGTATTTTATTGAGATTTTATGTGATAGACCAACACAAAGTGGATCGAAAATAATATACGGTTTTCAAAATTTTAAGCAGATAAAAATCTGAAAAGTGTGGCGTGCACTTGTATCTAGCTCCTTGTACTCTGATACCCCTAAATCCAGTGCAATCAATTGCCTTCAGAAGTCACCTAATTAGTTAACAGAGTCCACCTGTGTGTAATTTGGTCTCAGTATAAATACACCTGTTCTGTGAAGGCCTCAGTGGTGTGGTAGAGAACACTAGTAAACAACAGCATAATGAAGACCAAGGAACTCACCAGACAGGTCAGGGATAAAGTTGTGGAGAAATTTAAAGCAGGGTTAGGTTATAAAAATATCCCAAGCTTTAAACATCTCAAAGAGCACTGTTCAATCCATCATCCAAAAATGGAACAAGTATGCCACAACTGCAAACCTACCAAGACATGGTCGTCCACCTAAACTGACAGACAGAGCAAGGAGAGCACTGGTCAGAGAAGCAGCCAAGAGGCCCATTGTCACTCTGGAGGAGCTGCAGAAATCCACAGCTCAGTTGGAAGAATCTGTCCACAGGACAACTATAAGTCATGTACTCCACAAATCTGGCCTTTATGGAAGAGTGGCAAGAAGAAAGCCATTGTTAAAAGAAAGAAATAAGAAGTCCCATTTGCAGTTTGCCACAAGCTATGTAGGGGACACAGCAAACATGTGGAAGGAGGTGCTCTGGTGAGATGAGAGCTTTTCTTCAGCAGGTATAGGGAAGCTGGTCAGAGTTGATGGGAAAATAGATGGAGCTAAATACAGGGCAATCCTGGAAGAAAACCTGTTGGTGGCTGCAAAAGACTTGAGACTGGGAAGGAGATTCACTGACTTGGCAAGACTTGAAAATTGCTTTTTCCATCCAATCTGGCTGAGCTTGAGCTATCTTGCAAAGAATGGGCAAAAATCTCTAGATGTCTCTAGATGTGCAAAGCTGGTAGAGACATACCACAAAAGACTTGCAGCTGTAATTGCAGCAAAAGGTGGCTCTACAAAGTATTGACACAGTGGGTCTGAATACAAATAAACACCACACTTTTCAGATTTGTATTTGCTTAAAATTTTGAAAACCATGTATCATAATAGTTACACTTCACAATTATGTGCTATTTTGTGTTGGTCTATTACATAAAATCTCAATAAAAAACATTTAAATTTGTGGTTGTAATGTGACAAAATATGGAAAATTTCAAGGGGTATGAATACTCTTGCAAGGCACTGTATATATATATATATATATATCACATCTCATTCTGCTTAATTAAGTACTGATTAAGTGATCAACTGAACCAAATATTATTTACAAGGGAAAAGTATAAAAAAAATGTTATAGGGCAAACTGGATTGCAAAAACAGTGCTAGTAGAACCTCAAAAGTAAGTGAAATCAAATAATAACTGTTGACCATGCCAAAAGAGTTGAAAAGTTTTGAGTAAGGAGAAGAAGGGTTAAAATCTTTACTAGCAGAGGGATACAGTAAGTGTCAGGTTGCTTTCATCCTTAAAATTTCAAAGACAGTGGTTCTTAAGAACAAGGTCAAGCTGCAGACATTCCACTGACTATCCACTGAATGAGATGACCACCAACTCATTCGGTTTTAAATTTTAGTTAAAAACTGTGGGATGACCTATAAAAAGAATGGCAAATGGCAGCTGGGGTAAAGTGCACGCTGAGGACGGTACGAAACAGGCTTCTAGAGGCAGGGCTGAAGTTGTGCAAAGCTAGAAAAAGCTCTTAATCAATGAGAAGCAAAGAGGAGTCAGGATGAGGCTTGCGAAATACCATAAGGATTGGACCGTAGAGGACTGGCATTAGGTCATCTCTGATGAGTTCAATTTTTAGCTTTTCCCAGCATCTAGTGGTCTAATGGTTAGACAGAGACCTGGAGAGGCCTTCAAGCCACAGTCTCACACCCACTGTAAAATCTGGTGGAGGATCTGTGATAAAGGCCCTGAATGGTTTAGCTCCTCAATACCTAAGTGAGCTCCTCTCCTATTACAGTACTTTGTGTTCACTGTGATCTGAAAATTCCGGCCAACTGACAATGCCCAGAATTTCAAAAACAAGTGCTGGTGGTAGATCCTTCACCTCTTTAATCTAGCCTACACATAGTCCTATGGATTTATTACTCAAATCCCTTAAGGGATTATTAGGCTGCATTAATTAGGTAAACCGGAACCGGGGACACTTCCCACAAGAAAAGATGTACAGGCGCCACCCTAAATCTGTCTGTCTTTCATTCCCCAAGGTCTTGTAGTCAGCTGGATCCAAACTCTGAGACCAGATGGTGGGTGGACTGGATGTATCGACCCCTGAGACAGATCATCAGGATTTAATAGACTTCCTTAGTAAACCTACCGTTATATACATGCCAACTTTTAGCCTACTTAATTTCTATATTTTACATATTTGTATATATTATTATAATTTCTATATTATATATTTGTTCCATGCTTAGTCACAGCAGTAACATTAAGCCTCGTTTCTATTGGCACGATTTGTCGTTGCCTGACTTATTATTAAATATAATTGGAACCATCAGTTTCTCATCAATAAATAACTGTAAATAATTTTTACAAATTGCAGCTTTAATGTGCCAGAGGAGAACTGGCCCTCCAGGTCCCTCCCAAGGTTTTTTCTCCATCTATACATCATTGGAGTTTTGGTTCCTTGCCACTGTCGCCATGTTGGCTTGCTTGCTGGGAGACTGTTGACGTCTAACTTAGCTTAGGGTTTTGTAAAATGTGAACTTCTAATATTTTTATTGTATATATTTTATATATGTATTCTACTTTGCATGTTGTGTGTAGTTTATGGTACTTTTGCAAATCCCTTGCAATACCCCTGTTCCATAAGATATTATCTTTTATATGCCATCTCTATGTAAGATAGGATGCATATCTTGCTTAATAATTTTGTGGTTTTGTCGGTTCAGTCAACCCTTTATTCATATACCTAATTAGTCTTATACATCTCACACATATTATTTGCAATAATACCATTAACATGTCTGACATTTGTGCTGTTTTATTATTATTCTTTTTTATGTAAAGCTGCTTTGAAGCAATGTAACATTGTAAAACGCACTATATAAATAAAATTTAATTGAATCTGCAATCTGCAATCTGTGTCATCTGCAGGATTCAAGTCAGGGATTCAATGATTGGTCTTAAATTTTAGAAACAAATATCAAATTGTTAAAGCTGCAATTTATACTGTTTTTTGGTTATAAATTAAATTAAATCAATTATTGAGCGAGTAAATAACAGGTTTTTCCTGATTCACAATGATAGGTTTATAATAAGGATTTATAACTTGAACTGTTGGGCCCAATTTTGTGGGAAATGTCCATGTATAAACTAATAGAAGATTTGGATACCGTTTATGGTGCAGTGTTTATAACTTGTTCATGCAGCAGTTGTTTAGAATTTTAACTTGTCATCCAAGTTGTTACGGTAGAGGCTCCAGCCTCCTCTCCAACGCGGCAGCAGAGAGAACCGTCACCGGAATACATTTCCCATGAGCCTTCACCTGCTGATTAAACCCGGAAGAAGCACCTGCACATCATTACTCACTACGCATAAAAACTGAACTGTTTCATTAACTCATTGCGAAGTCTTGTTTGCCCCGGTGACAATTCAGAGCGTTTATTCCTTATGATTTCTTGGCCTGTTGTGTTTTGACCCTGTCCGTTTACTGGTTTTGTGATTATTGCTGCCTGCCCTTTGGATTTTGTCTGTCTATCGGTTTTTGTGAATGATATGCCGCCTGCCTCTGAACATTGCCTGGTTAACGTTTCTGAGTTTGTCTTTGCCCCTTTTGATATTAAATAGTTGCATATGGATCTCACTGCTTCTGACCCAAGTTAAGAACATTACTATGCAAGTACCTTGCAATTTTATGTTTCAAGCAGAAATGACAGTAGGGAGGCAAAGATTATGAATTGCAGCTTTAAAAAAAAATCACAATCAGTTCAAGTGTTATTTTTACCCAGCTGTAATAATTAAGAGTAAGCTAAGGATCTTGGACTTTGGGTTCACCCCAAATCTATTTTGTGACTGTTTTTGCAAGTCCTCATGACTACATGACAGCATCACTGTTTCTTCTCAGCATGAGATGTACTGCAACATATTTTCTGAAACCGTATATCTGTTGCCATTACAAAAAGTGACAGGTAGCTGACAAGCTGAGCTGTGCTTGCAAAAGTTTTGTACAGCTCTGGCAGGAAGCTGCTCACCCATACCCAAACATCCGCTTTCAGCCCATCACCACAACATTGAGCTGTCAGAACAGGACAAAACAAGGTTGTAGCTTTATTTTTCTAAAATGCAATAATCACAGAGCTTAAGGAGTGGGTTTAAATGGGTGTCGTTTCTAACCTGCAATGCATATCAATCTTGCATTCTTCCTGTTATTGCCATGATTTTTATTATTGATTAGAAATAAGAAATAGCTCAACCAACAATAAAAAAAATGTTTTTATTTCCACATCCTCATTGTTCCAAACCTGTTTGACTTTGTTTTTTCATAGAACACAAAAGAAGTTTGTTCATGCAAGTTTGGAGTTTGTTTTCTTCCATAAAATCAAAGGACATATTGACCAGGGACTGTCAAGCACCAAAAACATTCCATAGCAGTTGCCTTATAGTATTGATATGCTAACAGACATATCTCCAATTTCCTCCACATAAATCACTACACAGTATGAGCTGAGGAAGAGGAACAAGTTCAGACAGAGACAGCTGTCTAAATGGGACATTTAAGTTAATTTAAGATAATTGCATTTACATGCGATTTTGAGGTTGGCAGGGTTTCTTACAGGTAGTGACATCACCACCCAAACATCTGTCTGAGTAGTCTAAAATGTCAGTGGCAAATCTGTTAGAAGATATATTGCTGTATCTCTTCTCATGTCTGCAGAACCTGCAAATGCAGCAAGAGATTTTGATTTTGTTCTTTCTGCATGGAACAATTTATGCTTTTACTTCCATGTGTGACATCTACCATAGTGGTCTTCACAGGTCCAGAAATGTACACCTGAACCTGAAAAGACACAAATGTGCTACCCAGAACCGACCCAGACCCATCTATTTTTGAAGGCTAGACCAGGCCTGGCCTGATTTTACAGCTTGCTATTAAGTTAATCTAGAAGTTGTGAAAATAAAAGTTTGTCTTACCTAATGTAACATTAGTAGCCGTCTTGCTACAAAACATCCATGTTATTTCTTTGCTGATTGAATGAGCATGCTTAATCCTTATTATTATCCTAACTATTGTCCTCATTATGCTCAATCCTCAAAACTCATTTACTCATTAATTAGGCTCACTTCCTGCAGAGTGATGAATGACAAACACAACTTTGCAGAATTTTTTTTGTTTCGCATAATAACTTTGACAATTTCCCATTTAGAACAGTGCTAGGGCCACTTACGTTACCATTGCTAATTTGCTATCACCTGTGCGAGTCTGCCTGTGCTTTTAGAAACATCAAGACGGTTCATTCATATTACTATACAGTAGAAAGTGATACCAAAAAAATAGCACCTAAATAAAACAGCCTATCGTCAATTGGTTAAGTCATTGCAACACTACGGAAGCTCTGATTTCTGTAGAAACAGTTAATGCCCTGATGCGCGCCTGATTGCACATGCGAATTAGCTGCAGCGACCTAAATTATAGGCTTTTATAATTTGACTCTGATCACAACCAGAATAACCAGGTATAACTTAAAAGTCACGTATTACTTAAAATATTAAATAGACCCAGGACCCAATGTAATAGAATGAGACCCGACCCTCAGCTCCGCAGGTTACAGTGGACCTGTGAAGACCTCTATTACACAGTCAGATATGCCCACATTTATTAAACTGCCAGAATGCTGCTAAAGGCATTTACAATGTGAAGCTGTTTATGACGTTACACTAGAAATCTGTAAAACACGTTTAAATGACTTTAACACGTTATCAGCAGGGCCAGACTGAATCTGCAGCCTTTTTTTTGCTATTTCAGTGCTTAATGTTTGGAAAAATATGCAGAATTCTGTGGAATAGTTTTAAATGTGTTTAAAAGAGGTAAGAATATTCTATTTAATTAGCCTAAACTGAAAATTAAAACAGTTTTAATTGGGACACATAAAAGATACATTTAAAAAAAAATTTATTGAGCTTATAGAAAATTACTATTTCATTCCATTCAATTATATGTTTGTCCTAAAAAGTCCCCAAAGAGTCCCTGAAAGGCTAACACATTAACACCGGTCTGCGTTTAACTGCAGATGACAGCAGATTTAATTTAGCTTTATGATTGATGCTGTAGAGAGACTGTTATTAGACTTTTGAATATATGTAACATATGTTTACATTTTCATCATGAATTTAGCGTGTGTTATGATAAGACTTTTATAAGACATTTTTATCATTTTTACAATGCTGTGTAAAACCCACCTTTCCGTTTCTGTGATGAACATGATCTGATCTGAAATGATCCAGTGCTGTCAGTCACCTCAGGCAATCGTCAGAGGCGATCCTATCACTCACCTGCAGTAAGATTTACTTTAAACATTTTAAAAATCCAATATTAATTGTTAGTGCTTCCGCAGTTTTCTGTGGATATCTGTGGATGCAGATTCCGTGCAGGCCTAGTTAACAGCTTATTAAACATAATCAGAGTAAGGCTGTGCATGTAAAGACATACACACAAAGAATACACAGATTAATAATGCTGAAGAAATACTTAGCATATAGTAGTCTGGACATAAACAAACAGTAGGAAACAAATCATTCAAAAAGCATCTTAACAGGCCATAGAAAATAAAATATGAAATAGCAATAATAAATATAGCTGCAAGCGATTACAGGGTCAAGTCCATCAACAACACCAAGGGAACATTTGTGGACGTCTCTAATATGAGAGAAGGCAAGAGAAAAAAACAACAATACAAAAACAATAAAATTAACTTTTGACCAAAAGGGGTTCTATGACCAGTTTTTCAGGCTGGCGGAATATTGAGGCTGACAGAATGACACCTACAAAGTTTTACAAATACATAAGTCAATACACAGCAATACACACTACAGTACACAATACACAAAAGATACAGCCTATATTCCATTTTATATGCTCACTATCAAATTCGTTGACACTGTATAAGAGAATGAACCAACTTTTTGTCTCTTTAGAGTCTACATACCAAGTTGCTGTAGGAGGCGTTTATAAAAACAGGTTTTTATTTTAATTAAAAATGGCAGAGAATGTAGCATTGAAAAAAATGGTATTATAGTATTTGGTGTAGCGGTTGTTCCTCTGTGTTGTTTATTTTTATTTTAATAAAGAACTTTCCACACAAAGCTGGTTTTCGTTACGGGTAATTTAATCTTAGTGCCTGAGTAGTAAAACACAAACATACTGTCAGGGTGTGAGCGGGAAAGAACCCAAAAAACCTTTATTTATATTTTAACAAAAAACTCACAAGGGGGCGAACAAGGAATAAAAACAAATGTAAATGGTCCTAGATGACTCTACTACATATGCTGTGGTCTTGTCCTGACTTGGAAGAATATTGGAAAGAGGTTTTAGAGATTATTGCCATAGTTGTAGGTACTAATGTGACTAGAGAGTCTAGACTTACCCTCTTAGGGGATACTACACTACTTGATCAACAAAGGGTTAATCTGAGATTTGTCAGACTAGCCCTACTAGCGGCCATAAAATGTATAACTTTGAGATGGAAGGATTCTAAACCACCTTCTACTTCTATGTGGATTAAAGAAGTGTCATCTTACATGCCTTTGGAAAAAATTGGATTTCGTTTGAMAAAGCGTCAAGATTTGTTTGTCAAATACTGGGACAGCTTCATTTCTTACTTGGTTATAACAGGACAGAATGCTTAGCACCGAACTTTTTATGTTTTCTTGTTTAATTTTATTCATGGTTTATTTGTGGCACTATGGGTTGGAGGTTTGGGGCATGTATAGGGCAGTATATGCGGGAATGATAGATCTACTTAGATTATTCTGTACTTTGTTGTACTTTGTGTTTAACTTGGAAAAACCCAATAAACATAATGTTCAAAAAAAAAAGTAAATTGAACAGAATATAAATAAGGGATCAAAAAACTAAACGATCCCTCTCCACCAAATCTCCACCGACCCTCCACAATATCCGGGGCGTAGAACCACCCGCTCCACTTTTTGCACGCCAAGACACCAAGATCTACCCTCGCCCCCTCTGCAGTCTTTTTTACACTTATTTTAAGATATTTTCAGCTAAATGCGCAGTCCGCATTGCCCAGTGTAATCAGTGTCGGACACCTATTGGTGTACAATTGTGCCTATTGGATGCCTACAGTGCCTATTCGGATGCCACGGACACTGATCTCCCCAACAGCATATTCTTCGGCAGTCATAAAATTTTGTGCGCTATTTGTAGATCTATTAACCATTCTACTACCGCTTGCCCTTCAATTAATCAGTTCCCCCATGCCCAGGACCGAACTTAGTTAAATGTATTAGCTACGTCCCGTAGCCCGCTATCCCCACGAAAGATCGCTCTTTTAGAGATTTCCGAGGCTGACCCTTACAAATTTTATCTAACAGACAGGTCCGCAATAATTTTAATGTGGGGAAATGTGTGAGGCAGCGCTTTCGTTACCTCCACGTCTATAATTTGTGGCGCAGCCCACACCCGCTCTATCTGTTGTGTTCCAAAGTCTTTGTATAATTATAATAATAATTAAAAAAACAATAATAAATAATAATAATAATAATTATTAATTATTAATAAAAATCTAAACTTCCTCGTGAAGGAAAGTGTTCCCGTTGCTCAGTTGGTAAAGCATTGCCCTGGCAGCGCAGGGTTTGTGGGTTCGTTTCCCAGGAAGCACATGCACTGACAAATGTATAGCTTGAGTGTACCGTAAGTAGCTTTGGTTAAAGGTGTCTGCCAAATGCATAAATATAATTTTAAATTGTCTCTTTGGCTTTTAAATTGGCTTTTAAATTGTCTCTTCACCCTAAAATACAGCCTTAATCCCGGTCTCAAATCTCCCCACTCTAAATTTTATCTGCAATAATCTCCAATCAGTTCTAGCAGAGCCTTAAATAGTAGACAAGCTAATTAAAAAGAACTAGAGTCGGGTTTCATGATCGGCCCTTCAGACGTTTCCGTATAAGCCATATCGGCGTGGCTACTAAAGAAATGTTCAGGGAAAAAACGCTTGATAATCGATCTTTTGGCCCCTCATAACTCTCCATTCCCTAGCATTAACAGTCTTATTTCTCTTGAAAAATACTCTCTGCATTATCGCGATATCGACCAAGCAATAACAATGATAAAAAAACGTCAGCCACGGTGCATGGTTGGCTAAAGTAGACAACGGCAGCTTTTAAATTAATGCCCATCAGTCCAAAGTTATGCATTCTTTTTGCATTCATTGCTGCAATAAATTCTACTTTACCATGCGTTTACCCTTTGGCTGCAAAAGCAGCCCTAAAATATTCGACAACCTGTCAGAAGCCATATGCTGGATTTTGTCCAACAATTACGGCATTCCTTACCTTCTCTATTTGCTCAATGATTTCCTAATAATTTCACCCCACGATGCTGTTCCAGCTGCTCATCTCCTCTCGGGATCCCTATCGCCCAAGACAAAACATCAGGTCCGGCTTTAACAATTGAGTTCCTATGCATAAATTTGGACTCCGTTAAATTTCAGGCCTCCTTACCAAAACAGAAAATTGACAGAATTATCCTGGTCGTGTCTGATCTTCTAGTTAACCAATCTCGTTCAAAACACAAACTCCTCTCCATCCTCGGTCATTTAAATTTTGCCATGCGCATAATTCCCCAGGGCCGCCCGTTCATTTCGCATCTCCTTTCCCTTGCGTCTTCTGTTCAAGTGCTGTAAGATGAAATTCATATATCCTACGAATGTAAAAACGATGGATTATGTTTTCTAAAGCTTAACTTTTTTCTATGACAACCTATCCTCCCCTCTCGACATCCAACTCTTTACTGATGCTGCCCCCTCCATGGGCTTCGGCGGTTTATATCAGGGCCGCTGGTTTGCATCTACATGGCTACCCCAGCTCCTTATTTGAGCTCTATCCCATCGTCATAGCAGCCTGGGGGGGAAAATGGTCAGCTAAAAGTATTTTAGTGCATTGTGACAATGAAACAACGGTATTCTGCATTAATACAGGTCGTTGTCGTTCCTCAGCATTATTGCCTTTTCTAAGACGCCTTACCTGGATACCATACACACTGTCCATCTCAGTGTCACATTCCGCAACTGTGTCTCCAGTTACATCACTCTGATTAACACCGAAAGACTCTTTTCTTGTCACATCCGAGGCAGCATTAAGATTGGCCACCCAACGAGAAGTTCGATACTCACTTTGAGTTTGATTATCGTCATCACAGGAAGCCCAGACAGTAAAATTCTCGACACTGTCACCACTATCACTGCCTCTATTCCAAGTGGGCACCGGCAGAAGTTGACAGGCATTAACAGATTACAATGTACTGACTTGATTTGACCTGTACCAGGGTTGGTCACTGTCACTTTTACCCACAACAACATATATTTGTGGACATCAATGGTTTCATGGTCTACGATGATGGTTTCGAACAGGACATCCACTGGTAATCTTGGTGTTCATCCGCACATCAAGAAAAACTGTGGATACCCAATGGTTTTATTTCTTGTAGAATTGTAGGCAAAAGTAAGAGTGTTTAACATCTGCAGACATGGGATAATATGGAGTGGTGTGTGATTTTCTCACACCAGACAATCTCAATAGCTCAACCATCAAAGAGTTCTTAAAGTTCGTACCTCTGTCGGAATGTACGCGACCCGGAAACCTATAAATGCAGACAAATTTCTTCCACAAGACACGTGCAACCACTTCTGCAGTTTGGTTCAGACACACATAAGTGCAAGCAAACTTAGTGAAATGGTCAGTGACCACTAACAGAACGATCGACTTGTTGTTCGCATCTTCTGCTGACCAAAAGTCAAGACACACCATTTCTAGCGGAGCAGTTGTGTGAATTGATACAAGTGGAGCCCTTGCCTCTGGCTCAGGTCTTTTACTGAAAATGCACCCCTCACATTCGTTAACATATTTCTTTATGTCTCCCCCCATAGACTCCCAAAATAATTGTTGTCTAGCCAACCAGAAAGTGCGATGCTGACCCTGATGGCCAGCATTATCATGCACACCCTTCAGGACAGTACTTTGAAGAGCTGTTGGCACAACAAATTGGTAAGTCTTTTTCTTACACACCGGATTCCTTGAGATTCTATAAAGAATACTCAACTTCAAGCCACAAAATTTTCAACATTCTTATAGACTCACACATTTTTCTCTGCGAGAGGGTTGTCTTCCTCTCTCCACAAAGAATTTCACTCTGTCAATCACAGGATCCTGACTCTGCTTTTCCAGCTATTCATCATGGGAAAGACTGCGAAGTTCATTCTGCTCTACATCCACCAAGCTCTCTAAATCATGCACATACGCCATACTCATAATAGCCACACCACATCAAAGAACGGCTGACAAATCTTGACAGATCTTGAGACTGCCCCAGTAAAGTAAGTGGACCCAACATACACATTTTCACCAACATTTGTATGCTCTGAGAGCCCATTCACTGCTTTAACATCACACTGCTTTCATTCACATGAAAGATGGACCATATCCCGCACCTGCTTGACAGCAACAAACCTGGCCTCATGCAGCAAAATGTCAAAAGGTGTTCAATCGTCAGTCCAATCTGTTGAAGAGAGAGTATGACTTCCTTTCAATCACTTTATTCCTCTCCCCATCCTAGGTCTTTTCTGTCCTGTCAAAAGCTGAAACACGGGTTTAGCCACTAAAGAGCAATTCTTTATGAAATGCAGGTAGTACACTTCCATGCCTAAAAAGGACCTGATTTTACTCGCTGATGTTGTAACAGTCATTCTCCATTAAATCTTTGTCAGACATACTCACAATGGCTTCAAATTTTGCTGGATCACAGGCAACCCCTTCTTCAGACACAATATAACCCAAAAATTTTACTGACCTCCTCAAAAATTTATATTTTGAAGTAGACGGTTTCAAATTGTGTTTTTTCAGATGTCAAAACACCATCTCATGCCTGTCCAAACTCTCCTTTTCAGTCTTTCCGAAAACTAACAAACCACCCAAATAACACAAAAGTTTTAAGAAGTTCTGGTCACCAAACACAGTCAACATCATCCTCATAAATGTTGCTGGACTGTTGCACAATCCTTGAGGCAATCGATTATATTTGTGGAGCCCCAAGGGTGAACAGAACGCAGTGAATTTCCTATCTCCGTGTAACGGAATGGTGTAGTACCCGAAAGTCAGGTCCATGGTACTAAAGTATGCGTTCCACCCCAAAGCCGCCAGAACAGAGGGTGAGCATCCTTCACTGTGTGTGCGTTTAGCCATCAGAAATAAGTGCATATCCTTAACTCACCATTTTTTTCCACACCAAGACCAATGGCGATGCAAACTCACTGCTTGACTTCCTTATGATTTCTTTTTCCTCCATTTCGCCTAAAGTCTCTTTCAACTTCAAGTAATGTGCAGGAGATAGACCTGCACATTAAGACGAGACCTGCATATGGAAGACAAAAAGGCCTGTCATCTGTAACTCTGATATGATGACAAAACCCCAGTCCAAACTGTGTCTAGAAAACTCACTTTCATATTTTTCAACAAGGTCAACAAGCTTGTTCTTCCAAAAGGAAGACACTTCACAATCCCTGACATTCAGATCGCTCAGCCCCAGGTCATGCAACCTGCTGTCACCTACTGAACTTGCTGCAGATGTAGAGCCTCTTGTCATCAGACTACCACATGACCTGTCAGAACGTACTGCACCTGCATTTTGGCTAACCATCACGTCTGTGCTTTGTGCGAGGCCCTCCAAAGCAACACAAGGATACACATCAGCCACCTTTGCATTTTTCCTTAGCACAATTTCTGCATTGACCGGTTTGATCATCTTTACTGGAAGCCAGCCATTGGCCCACAAAGGTGACACAACCCTCCCAACAAACACGTTCCGATGTACACAACGCAAAGTACTTGGCTGACAGTACTGACCCAGGAGGCAAACAACCCCAGACAACGTGTTCGCTCATAGGCTGCAGTGTCATAGATGACCTCAGTCTCAGCGTACCCACCTTGTCAGGGATTGAATCACCCGTCCATCTCTCTATACATGAAAGCATGCATAAATAGTGGCTATTGTCTGACAGCCGAGTCAGGTCTATTCACCACCTTCCAAAATTGGTCTGTACATTTCATCTGACTTATTAGAGGTTTTAGGACATTAGTTAAGATGATGATTGGGTCCTTTTGACCACTCACAATCAGACTGGGACAGTGAAACTAACCCCATAGACTTCAAGCTTCAGATTGCATACACCATCAGGACTAGTTTGTTTTCCACTGCAACCTACCAAGACAATATCTGAAGAACCCAAGATATCCTGGTGCAGCACTCCAGCATCTCTGAGTTGCGGAACTACCTCAGCGTTTAGAGTAGTTACCATGGAGCCACTGATACATATACACACAGATACATCTGCTGCCTTGTTTAGTCTTATCCAGTAATCCCACACAGCCTCTTTAAGTTATGGTCTCACAGAATAGAAGTCAGCCAATGGGATACCTGAACTGCTCTGGTCCCTGAAGTGCTGCTCACATCCCATTAGTCACATCCAGTTTGTTCAAATATACCCTCATCATGTCTTCCCATTCCATGAATGAGTATCTATCTGAACCATCCCCTCCAGATGCTGCCACCTCAGTTTTCAGCATCAAATTCATTTCCGATGCATCAATGATGGTAGTATTTGATTGATCAATCACTTGACCACTGACACCTTCTTGAGACTACTTAGCAGATGGATAATTTGGAAAATCAGTTCTCATCATACTTTCACTTCCAATTTGCTTTGCGAGGTTACTCATGCGACCCAACATTTCTGACTCCTGAGGAGCGTACTCAAAATTACTAGCTCTAGGTAATGGACTACCACATACAGGGGTTGGACAATGAAACTGAAACGCCTGGTTTTAGACCACAATAATTCATTAGTATGGTGTAGGGCCTCCTTTTGCGGCCAATACAGCATCAATTCGATTCAATTCAGATACAAGTCCTGCACAGTGGCCAGAGGGATTTTGGGCCATTTTATCTTGCAGAATAGTGGCCAGGTCACTACGTGATGCTGGTGGAGGAAAATGTTTCCTGACTCGCTCCTCCAAAACACCCCA
>JAZGTI010001167.1:0-21432 GCA_036877585.1 Botia kubotai | reverse complement strand
TTCTATGTGGATTAAAGAAGTGTCATCTTACATGCCTTTGGAAAAAATTGGATTTCGTTTGAAAAAGCGTCAAGATTTGTTTGTCAAATACTGGGGCAGCTTCATTTCTTACTTGGTTATAACAGGACAGAATGCTTAGCACCTAACTTTTTATGTTTTCTTGTTTAATTTTATTCATGGTTTATTTGTGGCACTATGGGTTGGAGGTTTGGGGTATGTATAGGGCAGTATATGCGGGGATGATAGATCTACTTAGATTATTCTGTACTTTGTTGTACTTTGTGTTTAACTTGGAAAAAACCCAATAAACAAAATGTTCAAAAAAGATCTCTCTTCCCTGTGCAATATTTAAATATTTACATAAGTCAGCAGAAGATGGCTCCAGTGCAAAGTCGACCTGAAGTGGTGAGTTTTCTTTTAAAAAACATTTTCAGTTGTGGGACATTTTATAAATCCAACAAAATGAGGAGGCTGCAGTTATTAATAAGGTGGATAGAGTCCGTTGTGGAAATGGTAAAAAGAAACATGGATCTGAGAACATGGATCTGCCAGCTGTGGTGTAGAAAAATGTGCGTTCTTTACAGAGAATGAGTGGTTCTTCAACTTTCCGGTGTGCAGGCAAACTTATCACTATATTTGCAATGTACTCCGCCCTCGGTTGTACCACAAAACCACACAGCTGCGTGTCCTTCATCTTTCTTCTGACAGTTCGGGATGTATGTGGACAACATCCGGATACAGGTCGCATGTTAATGCCAAGTGTAAACTCGGCCAATATCTATAGGGCCCAGTCCGTGTGATAATAATTATAGTGTGTGATTAGTATTAGTATGAGTATGTTAAGTAATGTTTTGCATGACTCCGAAGGAGTTTAGCAGGTCCCTGAATGCAGTTCTCGCCACATCATTTGCGTCATCTACGTGAATATTAAAATTTCCAACAATCAGAGCTTTGTCAACAATCACCAACAGGTCAGTGAAAAAATCTGCAAATTCCTTCAGAAGCCGAGGAGGTCTATACACAGTAGCCAGCGCAAAGGAGAGCATAGATTGTTTCCTTATGTCTGGTACAGTAACACCAGCACTTTAAAAGAAGTGAACCTGTGTTTTTTAGTCTTAGAAACCTTTAGTAAGTCTCTATAAATAGTTGCAACACCACCCCTATGACTAACCAGACGGGGCTCGTGCTTATAGCAGTAGCCTGGTGGGGCAGATTCATTGAGACCAATTTAATCACCTGGCTGGAGACAAGTTTCAGTTAGACAAAGTTTAAAAACTGTTATCTGAGATCATTTCATTTACAATAACCGCCTGTGGTGTGAGTGATCTTATGTTTAGCAGCCCAAGCTTTAGGAGGTGTTTTTGTTTTCTTGTTATTTTCGGTTTAATCAAGATACGATTTTGTCTAGATCTTGCTGCAGGTCTATTTGTTTGCCTCACCATTCAGGGAACAGACACTATCTCTATTGGTTTGACTATACACACATTTTTATTTGTTAACCGAGCAAAACAACAACAGCTATAAGTAGAGGCTGAACTTACTTGTCAACGTGGAAGGTGTGACCTGGAGATATTGTCCGACATAAGATCTGCACCAAGTCGGCTGGGGTGCAGGCCGTCAGGCAATAAAGCCTTGGTCGCTCCCAGAAAAGATTCCAGTTATTTTTAAAGAGCAGTTTCTGTTAATTCTGTTCATCTTAGCGTGGTTCTCTGCTCTCGTAGCCAGACCTGCTTCTTAAGAAGGTTATTGATCAGCTTCTCCACTTTCTCTTGCTCCAACTGCACTGTTTGCAGTTTGAATGAGTCAATGTCCTGCACTCAGAGGTAGGCACACATCAGAAACATTTGCCATTATAACAAAATAAGCAATATTGTTCTGGTGACTGATGGATAGCGACAGCGAAGTATAAGCAACACAGGGGTGATAGCCAAACGCAGGCAAAAGGCGCTAGTAGTCTATGCTGAACGCGTTATGGCAAGTAGCGGGAATAGGGGATTGCATAAAGGACTAGTTATAAATAAAGCAGTCCAAATATCGTTTAATGTTGAAATACTGATGGATTGATGTGAAAACCATTAATATTAAGTAAAAATTGAGTCTTTAGATGGAACAGAGAATTGTTTTTAGGACAACTTGACAGCTGTAACTCAGCTCTTGTCCCATTTTATGACCCCTTTAAACCAGCAAAATGTGTTATGGATGTTAATGTTACAGCAGTTTTACATCACAATGAACCAACACCAGATCCGCAGTGTGACCTCCTATATCTCATAACATGTCATTGCTGATAATCAGCCTGAGCCCCATATTTAATTTTAAAAAGAAGTTAATACAGAATACAGACTGTTTTAATTCACAATCATTTAAGGTTAAGAGATTATTTAAAGGTCATGTTCTGATTTCAGTTTTGTGATTTTATCTTAGTTCAAATTTTAGGTGTTTTCAACAGAGGTTACATTAACCGAATATTTTACATAATAGACAGATTTTTTCCAATGATGATGCCATCCATAATTTTTTTTGAGATTACACTGAGCATGATTTTAACTGTAATTCCCACCCCTTTCCCGTTGTTGGCGAAATTACAATTATCAAGTTAAAGTGTTTTCTTTTTTGAAAACATGGTCATGTACATGGTCATAGACACCTGTTGGCAAAGAAAGCTTTGATTTCCCCCTTGGTCTGATTATACTGCTACAGAAATCATATCTATATCACACGAAGCCAATACATGAAACCATATTCTTTCTTCTTTTAACTAATTAAACAAATAACAAATCTTTTTGTTCTCTGTGCAGCCAATGCCAGTCACAGGCTGAATCTCTTCTACCTCGCTAATGATGTCATTCAAAACTGCAGAAGGAAAAACGCTATTGTTTATCGAACCACCTTCGCTGATGTTCTACCAGATGCAGCTCTGCTGGTTAAGTGAGTGAATAACAACTGTTTGCGTATAATCAATACCAGATTATTACAATTCTTGTCTTACTCGACTTGTTTGTGCTTGTTTTGTAGGGATGCTAAAGTGTGTAAATCAGTGGACAGGATCTTCACTATTTGGCAGGAGAGGAACGTTTATCCTGAGGATTTGATCTCTGAGCTGAGGACCAGGCTGCAGAAAAAGGAGAAAAAGGAGGAGGAGCAGCCTCCTCCTGGTCAGTTCCTGGCCTCCACGCAACCAGTTTTAGTTTAAGTGTTTTAGTAGTTGAGCTTTAGAACCCTTCATGTTTGTTTAGTTTTATACTGTTCCTTTAGATTTCTTTCATGTAGTCCAAATGATTAGTTCTGACCAAAATGAAAATTCTGCTGTTATTTACATAATATTGTTCCAAATATTAATAGATGACTATATTTTCAGCCTTTTAAAATGGTTATATTTATATTTATGCATTTGGCAGACGCTTTTATCCAAAGCGACTTACATTGCATGTAACTATACATTGATTCTGAGTATGTGCAATCCCTGGGATCGAACCCATGACCATGCTCTAACCACTGAGCTACAGGAAAGCTGAAAGCTGGTTACACTTTTGACCCATAGTTTGCCGTCACCAACCTGTCACCGTACAATTCATGTTGACATTCACCATGTTATGTTTCAATACACATTGCATAGATAAGGCCTAAGGGTTGGATAGCGTTAGATTTTTTTTTTTTTTTAACAATTCCGATTCTACTTATTGATTCTCATTCTTAACCAGTTTTGATTGCAAAGTAATGAAAAAATAAGTCAGACATTTAGATATAAACCTTTATGGTCTTTTAGTGTATCTATTGATAGGTTGATGAAAATAATATATTTGACAAGAAGTCTTTTAGGAAAATTAACCATGGTTTTATTATAGTAAATGGATTGAAAACCATTTATATTAGAATAATTTTACAAATAGCATAGTTAAAGTGTGGTTACCATAGTAAAATCATGGTTCATTTTTGTAAGTCCTGTTTGATCTTTGAATTTAAATAAGTTTTTCTTCAAGTACATTTTCTCATGCAGCTCAATGCGTTTGTGATTTGTTTACTTACCGTACTTCAGCCATTACGTCTGATTTTGATAATCACTTGTCAGCTTTAAAAGGATACCTTTGTAAAAATCATGTAAAAGTCTGCATTTATTAGACAACAAAATATTCTTTCAGCTTGTGTCATCAGTATCTGCTACAGTCATTCACGTCTGCAGCTGAGGAAGTTGAAACTGTTACCAGTCACCAATTAACATGGCAGCACATATGATGAGGAACTTGCACTACTCAAGACATTAAACACAGTCTACAGTGAACCTGCAGGTGTCACAGATGACAAATTGCAGTTTATCTGAAAATGCGATTACAGGAATCGATAAGAGGAATCAAACTTTTTATTATTATAACATATTATATAATATTAATATTATATAAGTATATATGATATAAGCAGTGAATGATGTAAAATCAAGTTTCATTCCTGACCTTAATCTCTGTGTGAGAGCTTATGACATTGTCAGACCTGATGTGGTATTTTGTCAAGATTCTTGAAAAAAACCTTTAGTCTTCCAAAGACAAAAATCTGATGGGTCTGGGTGGACATGAGGGCGTGTAAATATGACATATGAATTTCTGTCTCCATTTTTAACCTTGTTTTGTCTTCCTGTTTGCAGCCTCAGTAAACCATAAAACTGCCCTAAAGTCAAAAATTGTTGCAGAATTTGTTGTGAGTGATTATCCTTTTTTGTTTTTTTACTTTTCTAACGTTTATTTATAAATATATTAATTTAATTAAATCTGATCTATCCTGTTTATCAGCCACATGATTTTATTGAGCGCTTGGCATCATATAAGCGTTCCCTGGAGGAGAGTGATTTAAGGGAGAAGCAGTTAGCTGCTCTCAGAGTGGACGTCTGCAGCACTGAGGCCTTCAAGAGATTGAAAGGTAACCAATCATTTCATCAACATTTTTCAATTGCCTGAGGAGTAAATGGAAAGAAAAAGATATAATCTCCCCCCTGCTATATGTCCACAGATAAAGCAGGAGGGAATAAGTTCTCAAAGGACTTTGAGGAGGGAAGCTCAAAACTGCAGGATTTTGTGTCATTCCTGGAGGGCCAAATAAAGGCAGGGCCCACGTTGATGGAAGTGCTAGAAAACGCAGACATCTTTTACGAAATGCAATATAAAGAAGTCAAAGTTGTTGCCAATGTGAGTCGGCTCTGTTGTGTTAATAATTATAGGGCTTATATTCCAAAATTATAGGTAAGGTAGGCAATTATAGGTAATTTAAGGTAAGGTAGGCAATTTTAAAGAAGGAAGCCCTAGCAAGCTGGCTTTAAAAGCATAAGATCCTACCCTCCTAATTATTGGCTTATGCCAAAGTCAGCATGCTTAGCAGTTTATTTACAATGTATGTGCGCATCTACATGTTTTATTTTCTTTCCAACCTCTTACTTCTTATAGGCTTATAAGGCTTTTGCTAATCGGGTGTGTAGCCTGAAGTGTAAACTGGATGCCCTGAAGGCCACATTGCCCAGTCTGGATGACTCTCCCATCCCATCCCCCTCTGAGGATGTCCCCTCTCCCACCGGCTCAGAGTCGCCCTTCCACAGCATGAGCTCCAGGACTGTCACGGGTGCCACGGTTGGACATGGAGAGAAAGGATTGGAGCCACAGAAGGACAATAGAGACATTGAGGACATGGACATGTCTGAGGAAGAGGAAACAACAGCAAACATGGGAATGATTGGTGAGAGAAACACATAATTTGCCACAAGGAATAAGGCACTGGTCTTATACGTACACTTTTTTTAATATTACAGTGAACTTTAATATATGAAGAGATCAACAAGGTTTGCTTTCTTATGACCCTTATATTTATTTATTTTGTTTGGGGTTTTTTTGAAGCGTTAAGGTTAAATTTGCCATAATTTCTCTATGTTGGTGTTATCCCACACCCAGACATTAAAAACTTTTCAAAATCAATCATTTGGAATTATGTGTAAAGTTTTTAAGTGTTTTGCTGCTGTCAGTATCAAGCATTTTACCCAGCAATTGTGCTTTTTACTTAGTATGTAGTAATCTTATTTAGTAACAGTAACAGAAGGATATTGGCCAGGGCTGAGTAACAATATTAAGATAGCAATTAGTTTTTGTTTGATGTAATTTATTTTAAGATTACATCATAATGGGACAATATCTTTATTGTTATTAATAAATTAAAAAAGTCAATTTTGGAGAATTTGTATAGGAATTTGTTTGGAAAATGTATCTGTTGGATAAAAAAATCACAATTTTTTAGTGTCACCAATGTTCAGTTATTAAATATTCTAAAATAGAACATTTAATTGTGTACTTGTTTGTTGTCTAGTTGATGAGAGGAAGGAAAAATTACTCCTTCAATCTGTGACCAAGACAACAAATGCTGCAGCCCAAAAAAGCTCTCAGATTACCACTTCCAAACCACCTCAGACTTTAGCAAGTCTCTCAAAGACATTGTCTGGGTCAGTAACCTGTCAAATGCCCCCTAAAAATACCACACCTGTCACCAGTGCACTTGGACCTGCCACAGTGATTAGCCCCTCTCCCCTTCAGGTAAACCTGGCCGGTGTGGATCTGGGCAAAATCAGCTCCATTCTGAGCTCTATCTCAAATGCAATGAAGACCACAGGTGAGTTCACCATACACAGTACCAAACACTATTTTAAACACAGAATATGTCTTGAAAGTTTTCTTGTTTTTTTTTTAATGACTTAGGTGTCAGTCCTGTGTCTCGTCCTTCCCCTGGCACACCCACCACGCCATCCAGTCATGCATCCTCCTCCAAAGCCCTTCTTTCAACACCTGGAAGCATTCCTCCATCCAGTCCTCTGGCCAGCATCCTGTCCAAAGTAGATATTTCCCCCGAGAGCATCTTGAATGTTCTTACTAAAACACAGGGTCACAGCACCAACCTGCATGGTAGGTCACGTGCTACAAAGTTCAAGCCAACACAAACTAGATTCAAATTTGGGTCACATTTAAGGAGATTGGGGCTGTAGTTGTATAACTAGAAAATACCTGCCAGTAACATTACTAAGATGGCAGTGGAGTGTTTTGTCTTGCACTTTCTTTTATGCAGTAGAAAAAGTGTTGTCTTGTTATTTTTTTGGAAGTGTTGTGTTGGAATCTGCCTTTGTTCCTTAATGTAATTTGACACCAAATTGTACCCTGTAAAAAGTACCTGTTGTTGAAATTGATTTATTTTTTCATGTTAAATTGCTATTTCTTTTTTGACAGTCATATTTAATAAATGTGTCTCCTGCAGGTTTATCTTCACTTCTCTCCTCCGCTCGTTCAGGCTCTTTCAGCACCCCAGACCCTCTCCCCTCTTCATCCACCTCGTTGTCGTCTTCAGCTGTTGCTCGAACAGTAACCATAACCACCTCAACAGTACAGAAGACACTGAAGCCCACAGGAAACAATTTCAAGCAAAAATCTGAGCGAGAGAAAGTGAAAGAGAAGGAAAGAGAAAAAGAGAGAGAACAAGAAAGGAAGGAGAAAGAGAAGCAAAGTGTAAGAGATGCAACAGTCTCTGCTGCAGCAGTGCCCAGCTTGGAGTCTAAGATCAACAGTTTCCTTCAGGGGAATCCTGGTTTTAGCGCTCTTGGGCTTGAACTAGATGATGTGGGCAGCAATAGCCCTGTTCTCATCAGTGGGGATAACCTTGATGGCACCCCTGTCCGAGATGAGAGCGGTAGCACCCCCACCCAAGATGAAATCATGGACACACCCCGTGTTCTTAGTAATGCCCAGAGTGCAGGTTTACCTGGAAGTCATAAACTTTCACCTACAGCTTATCACAGTGATCCCTGGGATGCTGTTATCACTCCACAAGAGGTTTTGGAGGAGAATGAGGGCAAAGACCAGGATTATCGCACACCACTATCTTCCAGACTTGCTGTCTTCAGCCCAAATGCTGCTAAACCAATTAAGACCATGATCAAAACCAAAGATGAAGAAGGGCTAAAGAGCAAACTAGTGGGACAAAACATACCGTCAGGTCCCAAGGTGCAAGAGCAGAAAATAAAGGTTAAGATGGATGGAGCAGGTGGTAAAAATGCAGCTTCCCGCAAACCAAGTGGTGGTGAGGATGGGATGGAGAAGAAAGTTTCTGCTGATAATGGAGAGCACTACCATCGCATTGAAACTCTTGTTTCTTCAGCCACCAATGAGGGAGCACCAGTCGAGACCCTTGATTATGGCAATCGCATCCAGACTGTGGAAAGCATTCGCATGATTGGTAGAGGCTTGAGGAGAGGGAGCAGTTCTGGTGCTAGAGTGGGTGGAGCCTGGTATGAAGAGGCGGAGTTCATGGAAGCCCCACCTCCACATCGCCCTGGCAGCCATCGCTCTGAGAGTTCTGATAAGTTAGGATTGGCCCCTCCTTTTCCTCCTCCTCTTCCTCCAGCTCATCTTACGCCACCATTGCTGTACCCACCTCCACCCTATGCTAATAAGGACCCCACTCGACTTTCTCACCCTCCATTCTTTTCCTCCCCTTCCATTCCTCCTGTTCCACTGTTACCACTTCCACCTATCCCTCAAGCCCTACCCCCTCCCAGAGATATTCCCCTCTCTCCAACCTCCACTGTAATGGTCGGTGGTGTGCTTGTACCTATAGATCGTGTCCTACCCTTCCAACCTGCTAACCTCCGGCCAGATGAAGTGGAGCATGAGGTTGCCAGTAGTGCTATTGCTCTTGCAAGGGGCAACAAACCCCAACTCCCTTCCTTGCTAGGAGAACCTCCTTGCCCAGGTACGGTGAAAGAGCATTTTATCCTGCACCACGCCCCACCTCTTCATCACCCTGGAATGCCTGGAGTTCCCCCACCACTCCTGGGCAGAGTTCGAGAAGGCCCCAGCCCCACCCCACCATCACCCTCTACCCCACCTACACCCACTCCTCCCTTTCCAGCAGGAGAACCTTGTCCTCTGTTGTCTATCCCTAACCGCCTACCCATCAACAACCAAAATCATAGACCCCACCACCCAGCGTCCCCTCAGCCCCTTCTCCCCTTACCAAACCAGCATCGTACGCTCCGTTCCCCTCATTTTCCCACAGGGCCTTTGCCCCAACCACCCTACTCCCTTAATCATGAGTCCCTTCTGCTTGGGGCAAAGCGTCCTGCTGCCAGTTTCATTAGTGGCCCTTTTAACCGACCCAAAAGACCGTTCTTGCCCCCTCATTATTAGTGGCTTATGAGTGCTAAAAAACCCTGTACACAGCCTGATATAGGTAGTGTAGTACAAGCCAGCATCACCTGTAGATTGCAGTGTGAGACCTATACTGCATGTAAATACACATGCACCAACATGTCAGGCCTAATAGCAGCCACATGTTACAGCCCTTCGCTTGTAAGAGGAAAATAATTTTTCAGTTAGCCTAGGCATAAGGAGGAGGAGGAGAACATGAAGATCCAGAAACATCTAGGGAATATGAAGGAAATCAAAAGGTGGTTATCTTGTTTGGTATTACGTGTATGTATTTTAAGAGAATGTTTGTGGTGTGCATGGGTGTATATGGCCAGATAACCTTTTCCTGACAACTTGTAAATAGGAATGTTGAATCTCTTTCCTTCCTACCAGTAACTGTTTTTCTCTCACTTTCCCACCCTATAACACTTGCTTTTTCTGTTGTTTCTGTAAAACAATATAAAACAATTGTTTCTGCTGTTGATAGGTTACAGATGACAGTTTATCATCTGTTTAACTTCTGTTACTCTCTCAAAGAGTGGATTTCCATTTCTTTTTTCCTGAATGATTAAATTATTGTTTTAGACTAAATATTGGGCAACCATGATGGTTTGTAGTGATCTTTATGCTTTAAAAAGCTAAAATACAGCCACCTTGTCAACATTCACCATGTGTAGATTTTGACTTAAATTCCGTATAGTTTAGGCTAGGGTATTAATGGCATAGCTACTCAGTTGTTTTCAGCCATTCTTTTGCATTTTCTTTTTTCTGAGTTTCAACAGCGTTCTTACATGTAATTCTTATTAATAAAAGCATTGTGGTGAGAAACATAAATGAAAAAAAAAGAATTTCTTTACAGGTGGTGTCATACTTTATTCAAGAACAAAAAGTACCTAATTTTTTTTATTTAATCACTTTATTTAACTTCTTATCTCATGTTAATTCTTATAACTTAGTGTTTCAGAAGCTTGCAGACGTAGCAAACACAAGCTTTAATTGGATATAGAGGAACAATTCAATTGGGTTTTAATTTAATTTTTTGTATCTACTTTATTCATCTTTGATGGAGTCAGTCCACTTTCTTATAATTAAGGCTGACAATACATTTTAATCTTTTCTTATACAAATCATTGAAATGTTTGAGTTTGTCTTTGTGTGTGTTATAGACAAAAGAGTGGCACTTTCTTGCATTGCATCTTCAGATTGTAATGTCACTTTGCAGTGTCTGTTACGCTAAAGCATATAGAACATCCTGTCTCAGCATTGTAGAGACACTGCTTTTTAGCAAGAGTCGCAATCTGTGAATGATGTGACTTCAACCTGTACATTGTTGTAGTACTCATGCATTGTTATAAGAAAAATTGTTGAAATCTTTCCATGAATTGCTGCAATGTTGAATATTGGAGGAGCATGGTATTGTATTGTCTTTTGTACATCTACATTCACTAGTGGTTTTCCACAGAGCATTTCAAAGAAACTGCACTCATTTAACAAGTTTTGTTGCATGTTATGGACAAACATAACATCCTCTACTATGTAGAAATGTGCAAACTTAAAAAGTAATTTCAGTCTGTACAGTGCCACCACAGGTTCGTGTTTAATCCATCTGTAAAATTTGGATTCATTCTGTCATAGCAAAAGAAAAGACTGAGTGGATTAGTTATATAATAATATAGCATTATTAGAAAACAATAGCAAAACCTTTAAGATACAGATGCTATCATCGCTGGTTTTAGAGACGTCACTGTTTATTCTTGAACCAAAACCATTTTAATAGTAAATACAAAGTTCTATTAGAAACTGATTTGAGTTTTATAGTCTTACAGTAGTGTTGAGAGTTGATGCTATTTAAAAAGACGCTAAACAAACAGGATATTTACACATACCACAAACAAAAACACAAAAGGTACTTTTTTATTCTTGCATTTGTGTTAATGAAACATATTGCCCTCCAGATTTGAGATGGCATATAATGGTGTGACAGCAACCTCCACTGTGACTGTTAGATTTAAAATGGTGAATGTGTAAAAGTAATTCATTTGCACGTATATGTCCAGCTAAACGTAATACTTACTGTCCGCCACATTCTGTGACAACCCTGAAAATCACAGACAATGTTAAACCATTGCTGTATTGTGTATTTGATTTGTAATCAAGGACCAATGTATTGCATTCATGTTCCCCACCCTGAACGAAACTAGTTGGCACTACTTTTATGCACATTTAATTCCAGACACACTAAAACGTTCTTGTCATAATGAGTTACTTGTAACTACATGGAATTTTTTAAATGCAAATTAACTTGCGTAGCAAACTCATTTTAATGAATGAATAAATGTTATTTACCAACCTAGGCATGGTTGCATTGCGAGCTTTAGTTAACCCTTTGAAGAAAATTGATAACGTAGTTGTTTTACCTATTTGGTGTACATATTTTGTAATTGATAATCAGTATAATAATCATTTCTGATTGTAATTTCTTTTCGTATTTTTGCCGTCAATTTCTTTACAGGTTCGTTCATATGGCCAGAGTAGTTCTAGTAGATCACACAATTTGTGAACTGCGTCTATTAATCTCTGCGCATTGCAGATAACGTAATGTGGGTTTTGTGTTGCGTCGTCTAGACATAAGGTCGAGAAAAGTTTTCCCAATGCCTTGACAAAACAGGCTAATAGATGCAGATGAATTTGTTACTCTTAATATGCATTTACATGGTTTGACAAGGCAGAGGACATAGTTGATGAACCGCCGCTGTTGTCTGTTCAAGGTTTTGTAAACGTCCTGTATTTAAAAAGCAGTGTGTGTTCATGGATTCATACATATTCAGCACGTAGGTGTCAGTAAATGTATTTACTTGCGCTCTTAGGGGGGCGCTGACGTACTCCTGGCGTTGTTTCCTATTGGTTGTTTATTACTCTGTTCGTGCTCCTCCTGTGTTTCTCGGCCAATCCTGTTGGCCGTATTGTCATGATGTAGTAGTTCTGGTAAAATGGCGGCCCGCTGAGCGAGGGAGAAGTTTGACGTTTGGAGGAGAAATTATTGACCAGTATCTTTGAATTGTGAATGTAAAATGGTTGTGGCTTTGTTCTTAAGATGGCCCTTCTGTCAGACGACAGTGAGAGCGGCGATCCGGAGCAGCAGAGGCTTCAGCAGCAAGGTCTGCGTTGATGATAAAATGCATACGGGGTTCTTGTGTGATGTAAATGTCAGGCTGCTGGAGAAACGGACGCAGCAGTAACCGATGCAGTAACACTGACAGTACAGAGGTTTAACCTGCTGATACAGATCTGGCCTGCTGTAATGCTACAAATGTTGATCCAACAAAAACCGTCGGAGCATAACTTGGACATTGTTATATATTACGGGGTAGTAAAATATAGTCATGTACAAATTGGTGATTAAAGACTTGAATAAAGCCACTTTATTAATTTGTAAAAATAAGTTATAATCTTTCTGATAACCATTTTTGTTTGTTTGTTAGTTTTCAGTTATAGAATACGTTTGCTACTTCATTTTTTTATTGTAAAAGACAACTGCTATTAACACTACCAGTAAAACCTTTGGACACATTTGACTAAATTTATCTTTGCATGATATTTAAATACTTGTTCTAAATTATTTAATATAATTAAGCACAAATATAAATTGTGCCTACTATGAATGTATGTTTTCTCTTTCTCATCGCATAGTGAAGAAAAAGCTGCCATCAGAGTTGGCACAATTCTTCGGTATTATTTAAAACGCATCTCAGGATGCACCTCATGTAGTTGGCTGAGAACATCCAGATTGTACAGAGCTGTAATTCGATCTAAAGGGTAGCTACACTACATAATTTCCAGTTTTGATGACTACTATTTTCTGGGTTGTAGAATAATAGTAATAATGAACAAGTGGGTGTGTCTTGACGTAGCGGATTTACAAAATGTTCTAATATTTAAGTTTACTGTAATATCACTACTGCTAGTAGTAGTATCATGTAGTAGATCATTCTAATGATAATGTTCTTTAATTTTATCTTCACTTTTTCCATGTCCCTTCCATGACAAGGCAAAATTGAGTCTGGTATTTCAAGTGTTTAACCTGCTTGATATATATAATGACACTTGTTGTATTATATGCACAGTGATTCATGTGTAATCTCTAAATCCCAGTCTCACATATACCTTCTTTGCGTTCCAGCGGCAGCTATCTTCCAGCCTTGCAGAACGGCTTCGGCTTTTCAAGTCTTTACATGAACGACATGTGGAGGTAACTGGAGCTGGTGCTGAAGATCCCACAGCACCCAAACAAAATCTGAATATCAGATTGGCCAATGGAAAAACAGTGAAAGGGTCAGCAGGGGTAACAACACCATTACAGGTGGCCCACAATGAACGGTAAGAATATAGCTTAAATATAATATATAATATAAAGAAATATAAGCTGAAACTCATCTGTATGACTTTCTATGAAAATGACAAGTGCTTTAGACTATTGGTACCCATTCTTGGTTATACTGTAAACTGTTTACAGTGTTAAAGGTGCAGTTGTGGGCATAGTAAATGGAGAGTTGTGGGAACTAGGTCGCCCTCTTGTGGCAGACTGTGAACTGCAACTGCTGGGATTTGACTCAATTGAAGGGCGACAGGTATGAGCTTGTAAATATTTTTGTTTTTGATTGAAAGGGATTGAATCATGAGAAATCAAATTTCCCCTGATCTTTAAAAAAAGAGCTCATTGTACTATAAAACTTCAAGAACTCAAAAAAACTTCCTCTCCAGTCCTAAAACAGCATTTATTAAAACTTTATTGAGCACTTATTGAAAACACAGTGATTTAAATAGTGGTTATTTGTGTCTGCTGTAGGTTGTGTGGCGAACAGGGGCATGTGTTTTAGCCAGTGTGATGGAGAATCACTTAAATGTCGATGTGTGTCGAGAGGGAGTGTCAGACACTGGGCTGTACTGTGATTACCAGATCCATAACAAGTAAACACAACCTTTTCTCTCAACAGTCTGTTATGTTGTTTTCTTTTTTGGATGTTTAAGTGCACTAAAATCAGAGTGAATATGACCAAGTTCAAGTGTTTGCTCAGACTGTCTCTGTTTCTCCAGCACTCCGTCTCTGTTGGAGGTTGAGCAGAGATGTAAGGAGCTGGCAGCTATGAAGATGCCCCTCACAAAGCTTGAGGTCACAGTGCAGGAACTGAGGGAGCTCTTCCAGGTCAGCCTGCCAGCCAATTACATTTATGCAGCATTAATACATTGTTAGAAATACTGTAGTTATGACATGGCAACCGTCTGATTCTTCAGAAATTATCTGTTAAACATTTTGTTAGTTGAAAGTCTCTTCACATCCTGATAGCAATCACGAAGTGTCTTAAATATATTTATGTAACTATACGTCTGTTTTTCCAATTATTGCATTCAGTCTGCATTCAGATAGGATGTTCTACCTGCCTGTCAGACTATATATTTGCATGCTGTTGTGCGCTGTTCAGGTGTTTTGTTGGAGTTGTGGCCTCTGGAAAGTGCTCAAAAAAGGAGTCTTATGCTTGCAAAGCTTGCTTGCTATTGATAGCCTCTCTGAAATTGCCTACCCTACCTTTAAGCTTTAATATTATTTAATATTATATTTTAAATATTTTAAAAGCATTTAATATTTGTTGTAATTGTGTTCATAGCATTAAAGGGTCTCTCAGTAGTGTTTCTTGTGTTTACAGGATAACACTGTCAGACTGCAGCTGGCTAAAGAGCAGATGATGGGAAATACAGTCAGTGTCTACAGGTCTGTGTGCTTAAACTTTGAGCATACAATGTGCTAACAATGCCAAGGTCAGGGTTTGAGTCACAAGGAACACATGAGTTAAAAAAATGTATACCTAAATTTCACTGTAAGGCACTTTGGATGAAGCCATAAGCCACATTAGAAATCCCCACCCATATGCAAATCACAATGGCCCACAATCTTGTTGCAAATGCACATAATGTAGTTCACTCAAAAATGATAAATTGTCATTTACTCACCCAAATGTTCTGAACCCATGTGTAATTTTGTTATGAAATAGAGAGGAATTAATTTTAATTCTTGTTGCTCTAAAACTGCCTTTTTGATGAAAGCTACAATTTGTATATTTTGCCTCTATACCACCATCTCTGTTTGAAACTAAAATTAAAATAAAATTGCAGGGTATTGCGAAGTTATTTTCTTCAAAGTGGATGACAAGTTTAAATTCTAAACTGCTGTTTAAGCAAACTACATACGCTGCACCATCTACAGTACCTGACATGCGATCTAGCAGGATCTTCTTTCCGTTTACAGACATTATTATAAACTTACCATTACAAATTGCAGTACGATAACAAGATCATGCTGAATACGAATCTGCCATGTACTTGCTCAATAAAGTTAAGTATTGCGGCTTTAAGTATTTTTTATTTTGTTGGCATTTAATGGGAAAAGGCTAATCTCCCTCTCTGTCTCTCTCTCTCTCTCTCCATCACTTTCTCAGGTGTGGGGACAGTATAGGTGTGTGTTCAGGTATTGTCCTCCCACACACAGGTTACCTGAAGGCCTTTAAGATGCTTCAGGTAACATTCAGTGTTTGCTAGGTCCTAAACCCCTTAAGTGTCTTGGACGGTCATCGTGGCCATTTATAGCCTTTAGTTTTGCTGAATGTGTTTGTTGTATTGATGAGGTTTGTATAGCGTGACAGAGAACAGTAACATCTTGCTGCTCCATGTCAACATAAAACAGTGTCTACATTCTTGTCACATGCTGTCCTCAAGATTTTACCACAGTTTACAGAACACAGCATTAAATATCACTCTTTCTTCCCCTTTAACATACTCTCTTCCCTTTTCACAGCCTGTCGTTCTCTCTTTACGGTTATGAAACAACGATTAGCTGTTTTTTAGTTTTATTTATAGAACATGTTTTTTTTTCGCTGTAGCCTTTTGACAGTGGCATTGTCCTTTTACACAAGTTCAGGCCAATCTTGTGTTTCATTAATGCTTTGATTACCCTTTGTGTCGTGTTTTTGTTTATTTTTCAAATCAAGGCAACATGCCAACTCGCAGCAGCTCTATTTATTACACCTACCAGATCATCTCTAAAATCTTACACAATTTGTGCCTGAGGTCTGTCACTCTCTCTGAATAAGAGTGGACATAAAAGCAATACATGCCGTAGAAAGTTCAGTGAGAAAAATATTGAATTTAATAATTAATTCTGCCTTCAGTTTTTCACACAATCATCATGGATAACTGCATATCTCAAATGGAGTTTTTAGCTTAGATCAGTTCGGAGCAGAACACTGGCAGTTTCTTTGTAAAATGAAGCTCAATGGTTTCTGCCAAGGCCATGAGACTCCGCCTCGATGACCTCCCATAATTGTAAACATGCTATATGCTATATAATGTCTATATAAATTAAGCTTACAACAAGAACATCGACTAGAGGGACTCTAGCATTATTTGTTAGAAGTGACCTTAAAATAAGTGGGTTCAGCCCTTGTTTGTTTCAAACCATTATAAAACTGCATGTACTAAACTAATAGAAGACAATTTAGCTTCACAAAATGTTTTTTTCTGATCTCTCTCAGGTGTCTCCTGTAACACTGTCGGGTTCGACAGAGACATCAGGCATCATGAGGATGATTGCCATCACATTTCCAGGAGAGAGAGCGCAAGAGGAATGGGAGAGAGAGCAGGAGGAGGCCAAAAAGAGAGACCACAGGCGAATCGGCAAGGTTAGGTTAAGTCTCAGTGAGTCAGGCAGCTGGTGGACCATTAGTGCTGCTGCAACAACACAGCTGTAGTAACGCAGCTGGTTATACACATTAAAATTAAATCAGAAAACATTACTTGAACTAATCAGATAACATGTTTTTACATGGAAAACAACAGTGTAGTAGGTCAAATGATCCTGGTTTAATCATATTTACTGTTGATGGTGGCTAATGCTCACGATCTTGATGAAAAGAAGGTTGCAGTGCAAATTCAGCTTACATTTGCACTTCCTAGCTGTGCACTGTTGTGTGATGTGTTATATGCTTATCATTTAATACAAATTTGCATTTATATTGCCCTAACAGTAATTGATCTTTGAATATTGACTATTAATGATGTTTCAAATAGTGTACTGTATGTTCTCACTCACATACACCAAAAATCTATTGTATATTACCAATATTATCTACAGTATATTACCATATCCAAAAGATTATGTTGTTAATAGCACGCTTTTCTGTGTGTTGCCTCATGATTCATCTGGCTGCAGAAGTGACGCAGTAAGTCGTTGATTTGCTGATGGTTTTACTGTGTTTGATGTATCACAGACACAGGACTTGTTCTTCTTTCATGATGTCAGTCCTGGCAGCTGTTTCTTCATGCCTAAAGGAGCTTATGTATACAACACACTCACTGACTTTATAAAGGTACAAACCTCATGCCACATCAGCACGGTTTTACCCTCAGATGACAATGTACTGTGCATGTGCTTGTAGCACACCCAATTTTGTTCATTCATTTTGTAGGAATAAACGATATTAAAGTAGTGTTTGTTATAAGAACCTCAATAAACATGTAAATATGTGCTTTTTATTTTATTAGTGTTTGAAATCCCAGGAAAAATGTACCTTGTGTTTAGAAATGAATCACAAATAGCAGAATTACTTACCTGATTTGACTGTTGTATGTACAATCCACTTAATGCATTGTAATCCTTCTTGGAAAGATTCAAGGCATTTTATTTGCAGTGACCTTTCAAATGGTGGTGCCCTTCAAAGGTACATACATGCCTTTGGTCATAATAGTGTTTGAATTCTAATAATATTACCCACTTTATCTTTTCTGTGTTAGAGTGAGTACAGGAGGCGGGGCTTCAGCGAGGTGGTGACCCCAACACTATACAGCACATCGCTATGGGAACGGTCAGGTCACTGGGAGCATTACAGTGAGAACATGTTCACAGTGACCTGTGAACCGCATACCTTTGCCCTGAAACCCATGAACTGCCCCGCTCACTGGTGACTCAACTGTCTTTTAGTAATTGTTAATGCCAAGTTCAATTTGACAGTAAACAATAAAAATACTTGAATAGTTTTGTATCCAGGCAATAAAAACATATTCTAGCCTTTAAATAAACAAACAATAGATCATCATGGTATGATATTTCTGACTCAGACATAGTTTGTAAATGCATCATTTTGCTGAAAAGTCGGCATGATGTTTATCATAATAACATTTTTGGCTTGATATAAATATGCTTTTATTCATTCATGTTTTTTTCCAAATTAAAAATAGTAGTGCAGGATTCTCAGATCTTTAGGAAAATGTCTTTGAATTTCTTAAATTCTCCAGACAGATATTAATAATTCAATAATAATGATAATTCACTAGTTGTTATATTAAGAGTGTAAACATTGGTGATGTGTGTCTTTCTGTTGTGTTTGGGTCTGTGCAGTGTGATGTACGAGCAGAGGCTGCGTTCATGGCGTGAACTTCCAATTCGTTGGGCGGATTTTGGAGCGCTGCATCGTAATGAACACTCAGGGGCTCTGGGGGGTTTAACCCGAGTCCGGCGCTTCTGTCAGGATGACGCTCATATCTTCTGCTCACCTGAACAGGTATCAGATATTTTTGTGTTCTTTTCTACTCACTATCCCACTTTCAAAGTGCTTTGTTGATGTGAATGTTTTACCAACAAAATGAAACTAACCCTTGCCAAAGCACAGATACCAAATAATAATAAAAAATKAGACCAAACTTGGACCAAGTTTGGTCTCCCAATTTTTAGGAGCAAAAAAGATGCTGTAGAGAAAACTATAGCTGTCATGACATGTCAGCAGATATAAGTAGCACAAATAAAAAATATAAAATTAATAAGTGTTGGATAGTTGATTGTCTTTGTACGGCTTTTGAATGAAAGGAATGTGTCTCACTGATTCTGTTCGGGCTTATGTCTAATTTACTTTTATAACACTGTTTATTCTCTCACATATACGCTTTACTTGTTTACTTAGTTTCTTGTCTTTTTTTTTCGTCTTGAGCTTGAAGGAGAGATCACGGCATGTTTGGACTTCATGAGGAGCGTGTATCAAGTCTTTGGTTTCTCCTTTCACTGTCTGCTTTCTACCCGACCAACGCCCTGTCTTGGAGAGCCCGCCCTATGGGACTGTGCTGAGCAGGTAAATGTCTTTTACCTGCCAATCATGTCCAGCCATGCCCCACTGTGATGGAGTTTGTTTGTGTTGACCTGATGGCATTTCCTCTATTTGATGTCAGAATTAAACAATCCTGTCAGAAGTATGAAACTCGTACAAGTATGGACATATGCGGTGAGACAATATAGGAACTGTTGGTGGGAAGCGATAAAAATGTAGGGCATGTCTAAACAGACAGATTTCGTGTCAAGGTTTAATTTAGTGTCGGCCACGCTCTGGGTAAGAGTGTGAAATGTGGTGAGTTACAGAAGAGAGAGCATGCAGCCAATAGGGTGAAGAGGATCAGTTATTCAATCAGCTGCTGAAATAGATGTGTGAGAGGTTGACAATCAGTCACTGTAAAATTTAGGACATGCAACACAAAATTATTGCCCTTTCATGTTTGTAAGTGTAAAATGTGGCATAGAAGCAAGAGTGAAGTCCTCAAGCTCTTCCTCTAGAAAAGAGGAGAAATACGTGGTATGTGATGAACCTGTTAATTCGGACTGGGCAGTATTAAAGGGGTAGTTCACCTAAAAATAAGATTTCTATCATCATTTACTCAACCCTCAAGTTGTTCCAAACCTGTATACATTTTTTTGTTCAAAAGCAAAATATTTTAAAGAATGCTTGTAAACTGAACTGTTTCGGGGCACCATTGACTTCATAGTAGTGTAAATTATAAAAGGTGCACTGTTACATCAACAACATGAAAAATATCAAGAAACAGGGTTTTGCAACATGCACAAAGATTTGACTTTTTTTTTAATGATGACATTTCCAGGCAAGGTTATCTTATTATGTTTAGCCATGGTTAAAAAAGGAAAAGTCCAATATCTCATCCTGCTCTCTCAAATATATTAAAGCTGTTTACAGCTAAATGTTTTGGGATTATTGGGTTAGATGTAGTTATTAGCAACGCAAGGGCCAACCGTGTACACTAAAATGAACAGATTTTTCCTGCTCTTTCCTTTGATTTCTCTCGGAGTAGCAGTTGGAGAGAAGCCTGAAACAGTTTGCGGAACACTGGGAGTTAAATCCTGGAGATGGGGCATTTTATGGACCAAAGGTAAGAGAGAGAGTTTTCCACCCAGTTTCGAAGAATCTGAAGATCAATTTTGCTTCCTCCATGTAGAAGAGAGTCAAAACAGACAAATATCTCTTTGACTTTTAGCAAAACAGAAATGATAAGGTTAGCTAAGAGCGTTTAGGCCTCTTGTCACCATTTGATGTGGCTCTTCCCCATCGTTCTGCTCTTCAAAGAGGCAACAGTTAGCAACAGCATCACCTAAGACTGTCTGCTTGGCTTGAGGGTTGAAGTCTAAACAGTCTACCTGTTAAAAATTATCCAGATGTACAGAATCAGGTTTAGTTGCTTACAGTGAGGCTTCAGTTCACAGCACTTATGTTTATTCGTGGCAGAGTTTGGCCAGGAGGTAAGAGTCACAAGGGCTCTGTAGCCCATCATCCTATGATTGGCGGCTCAGGAGAACATGTTAACTGTTATGAAGAATGAACCTCTGCTGGCAACTCATTTCGTTGTTTCTGTTTAGATTGACATTCAAATACGTGATGCACTTGGCCGCCAGCATCAGTGTGCCACAATCCAGCTGGACTTCCAGCTGCCCATCAGATTTAACCTGCAGTATGTTGGGTAGGGTGGATCTTCATTGGTGATTAGTGTAAAACACAGGTGTTTGTTAGAAACTGGCTGAATCTAATGAAAACAAAATCAAAAGACAAAGTACTTATGTACTAAAATCTAAAATATTTTGCTTGTAAGTAATTCCCTCCCCCCCAAAAAGGAAAAAGTAACGCATCATAATAATATTTAACTTTTCAAAATGCATTAGAATATTTTGTTCTCAATAATGATTGTCATTAGACTCTCATTACTGTAATACAGTACTTTTTATTACATTACAGTAAAAAAATGTATGCATTTAGATTAGATAACAGGGTATCCGCGGGGTTTTAAAAAGTATTAAAAAGTGATAAATCAAAATTGTCAAATTTAAGGCCATTAAAAGTATTAAATGTGGTCTCAA